>CAHIKZ030001574.1:245000-282500 GCA_903632075.3 Acanthosepion pharaonis | reverse complement strand
TTCTTTATTTCTTTCTTTGTCTTTTTCTTTGTCTTCATTTATTTCTTTCTGTTTCTTTCATTCTATTTCTTTCTTTATTTCTTTGTCATTCTTTCTCCATCTTTCTTTATTTCTCTGTCTGTCTTTCTATTTTTCTTTCCTTCTTTATCTTTCTTTCTTTGTCTTCCTTTTCCCCTTCATTTTCTTTCTTTCTTTCTTTCTTTCTTTCTTTCTTTCTTTCTTTCTTTGTATGTATTTGTCTTTCTTCCTTTACTCCTTTATATTTCTTTCTTTCGTTCCTTGTCTTTCTTTTGTGTCTTTCTTTCGTTCTTTATCTTTCTTTCCTTCTTTCTTTCTTTCTTTCTTTCTTTGTATGTATTTGTCTTTCTTCCTTTACTCCTTTATATTTCTTTCTTTCGTTCCTTGTCTTTCTTTTGTGTCTTTCTTTCGTTCTTTATCTTTCTTTCTTTCTTTCTGTCCTTTTTTTTCTCGCTAGCTTTCTCTTTCTTTCTGTCTTTCACTTTTTTTTTGTCTGGCCTCCCCTCCTTTTGTCTGTCGTTCGGTCTTTCGTTCGTTCTTACTAATTAACCCATAACTGGAGGGATAAGAGACTCATTAACACATTCCCCAACGATATTTGCACGCAAGTGAATATAACAAACACAACTGCTATGGGAACTCGTCCGATTAATAATTTCGAGCCATTATCCATTATACCATCCGCCCATTTACGCTTAAAGTACCTGATATTCGTAAGCGAACACTCCTATTGGGGATTAACCAATAACGACGCTGCCTGACATCGGTCATCATACGGGAACTGGTGTTTAAACGTGATATGGCCGTAAGCCTTAAAATAGGCGATGTTATTGGGATACTAATATATTTTTTGCCAATTCTTGATTAATAATAATAATCGATATCTCAGTTTATTTTTTAGCGCCAAAATGTCAATAGCATCAATTGAAATAAATATAAATTAAATTGTTTGCGAAATCAAACGGGAAAATGTCGAAATCTAAAAGAACGGCCTTGATTAAATGTCGATGGATCATAAAATTAATCCATTCAAATATCGATATATTCTAAAGAGCTCCGTCTAGAAATCTCTTATTTTACGGAAATTTGATATTCAATACAATGTAATCATTGATTGGAATTAATATTTGCTTACTTGTGTTTCAGATACGTTTTGATTGAGACGTTAAAATCGGTATGGTGAAAAATTGTTCAGCTGTACGTTACGGCTATTTATAATATCTATATTCCGACTATCGTCCCCATCTTTGTTGTTGTTATCAAAATGTTTTACCCGTTGTGTTCTCCGACCTTCCTCAGGTGTATATTGATCTGGGTAACTACAGTGAATTCTGAACTGAACGCTTAACTTAATCTCCGTGTGTAGACTTGTCCCTTCCACTGCCCATGTATACTGATATCATCTAGTTCCCATTTTTTTTATTGATCAGTTATTGCTTACACTGTTTCCATTGAATCTAATCCAACATAGGGCTTGAACTCACCACTATGTGAATAGATTCATGTACCAAAGCTTTAAACAACTAGGTCGTTGGTTTTTGATTATTCTAGTTCGAATGTATCCGTTTTGTAATGTACTTAGTAAATTCTCTACCCTAATAAAATATTCTTCTTCAACCATCGACTCTACTTATAGCTTTCTTTTTCTATGTGATAATGTTCTCTGCAAAATTAGAAATAGCTTGCTTTCTATATGATAATGTTCTCTGCAATATTAGAAATAGCTTGCTTTCTATATGATAATGTTTTCTGCAATATTAGAAATAGCTTGCTTTCTATATGATAATGTTCTCTGAAATATTAGAAATAGCTTGCTTTCTATATGATAATGTTCTCTGAAATATTAGAAATAGCTTGCTTTCTATACGATAATGTTTTCAGCTATATTAAAAATGCTATTGCAAAGACCTGACAGTTTAATCAATATACACAATTTTAAATGTTTAAAATGCTTGTGCTATGTACTGATTAGATGTTTATTTATTAATGCGACATATTTTTTACTTATTTTTAGTGGATTCTCATATTAAGTAGACGCTTCGTTTAATTATTATTAAAAAGTATAATTATTTATTTTCATCTACCGACCTGAATATGCAAAAGATCTTAGAGAAAAATGCACGCCCCGGAAAAATTCGAACCTGCGTTCCCCTTGGGGAAAACCGCCATAAGATCGGACGGGCTTTGACTACAGATAATACACGCTAATAAAGATTTCTCGAATATTCAGACCGGCATAAAAAATAAGTAAATATTCTGTTTAATAAATAAAAGGGGCGTCTACACAAATGCTACACTAAAATAACGTTTAAATTGATACAAATATAGTGACAGCTTGCTTTTTATTTAAATACTTTTTTTACGATATCTAAAACGTGGTTACAATGGATAGATAAATTGCTTTTTATTTAAATACTTTTTTACAATATATAAAATGCGTTTACAATGGAAAATAGAATGTTATTTTTATTTAAGTATTTTTTACAATATCTAAAATGCGTATAAAATGGACAGATAGATTGCTTTTTGTTTAAATACTTTTTACAATATCTAAAATACGTATAAAATGGACAAATTACTTTTTATTTGAATATTTTATTACAATATCTGAAATACATTTAAAATAGACAGATAGATTGCTTTTTATTCAAATACTTTTACAATATCTAAAATACGTATAAAATGGACAGACATATTGCTTTGTATTTAAATACATTTTACGATATGTAAAATGCTCTCATAAGTGACAGATTGCTTTTTGTAGAAAATAATTTTTTTCTACATAATCTAAATACATTTGCGATGTACTGATAGCTTCTTTTTATATGTATATCGAAAATCCTTTTGCAATGAACTCTTAACTTGCTTTTTATATACAATAATGTCTTCTTCAATATGTAAAATACGTTTGCAATATACTGATAGCTGTGAATCTAATACAACGTCAAATCCTGTATTTAATTTTAGCTGTTAATATGTTTTCCCTTAAAATATGCTATCTCCTGATGCTTCGGACGTAATCTTCATCTGGAGACGGAACAGGAGTGCATCAATTAATTTATTTAGATTATTGCCGACCGTCGTTACAATCGAAATACAAGATATCGGTGGCTTACATTTGAGTGGGACGTATCTCAAGTCAATTTTAATCCGCAGAATAATTTTGGTATCAACTTCAACGGGATAATTACCGGCTGACGAGAGAAACAATTCATCCAGATAAACAGAAGTAATAAATATCTTTCGCATCTTGATATCTTCAGTGTCCAAGCGATTTTCGAAATACAAAGTCTTCAATATAATACTACACGCAATATTGTAGTATATTGCTGCTGAGCTCATATAAAGCGACGGACACTTATATATATATATATATATATATATATATATATATATATTATATATATATATATATATATATATATATATATATGAAAAATCAATATTGTTGGTGGTGCGGCGAATGTGTAGAGGAGGGGGAATCACAGAGGTTAGAATTGTGCGCACAGAAATTGACGGAGACAAATCTTTGGTGAGCCGTTAGCCAGCCTTTCCGTCCAGATCAAGAATCGGACCGGTTTTGTAACATTTGGACACCCACGCAACTTCCCTAGGCTACGCCTTCTTCGGTTATGCTGCCTACGCAAATTCATGTAGCCACGCCTCTTCCGGCATGTGCCCACGCAAATTCTTATGGAAACGCTTCTTCCGGCATCCACGCAAGCACACATTTGCTTCCGCTCAAGACACCTGTCCGCCCTATTTATTCATGGCTCAGAACACCTGTACACCCTGTTTATTTTATCCAGCGCATGCATTACTTGTTTATATTATCACCAGTTCCGATTTCCGCTCACACTTTGATGCAGCGGAAGTAAGGACAAAGGTCTTTGCTCAACCAATATCCAACAATATTACGATTTGTATAAGCAATCTATATCCATGTTATAAATGGCTGTGTCATGAATAATTTTCATTTTTTTTTTAATCAGATCTCTTCTTCAGAAAATAAAGTTCAATTAAATTTTATTCAATTATCTTTTTACCATGTGTTCCAATGACTTTTTGCTAGCTCTTCGATACCGGTTTGTCATTATTTCCGCAAATTTTGTTAAAAATTTACAAGCTTTTCGACGAATTCTTGAATCTGTCTCGTTAGCGAAAGTTTCTCCTCCATCAATGTAGTTTGCATCGATCGGAAAAGCTTAAAATTGGTTAGTACAAGTAGAAATTAATATGGCGGTTGGTGTAGAATAGATCACTCGAGACTCAACTGTCCCAATTAATTTTTGCTATACTGTGTGGGGACATTTCATTGTCATAGAAGAAAACATTTTCCCTGTTGACATGCAGAGTGTGCATTTCAGCTGCTGGACATTTAAATGCACATTAGTTGCTCCCTTATGTTTTAAAAAACCTATATGAATAATACACCGACAATCTCAGCCCAGGCAAATTGCATTTCTTCCATAGAGCTAAGTTTTTTGTCTTGCCCGATATGTAAATTTATCTTTGTCAATCAACTATTGTCTACTTTTAACTTTGTCGTATGTAACTCATACATTATCACATAGATTTGTAACGTGCAATGTGTCAGGTTTCGACATTAGTCATTAAAACTGGTTTCGAAAACTAAAATTATTTACGACTCAACCTTTTACTATGATTGCTATTACAACTAGATTAAAAAAGGGCATTAAATTTGATTGATGACTACTTATTAGCCTAATTGATAGTATGCTCTCCTGGTCAGATCAACTACCATCTTCGAGGTTGGTAACTAATTTTTGTCAAAACTATTCAATATGCTACGTCCATTAAAGTCATGGAGGTTCATAACTCTCCACAGCTTCCTATATTTTTGTAGCTCTTAGTAAGACTTTTCCTTTCACTACCCTTGCCAATCACTGTTGAGCCATTCATTTATACAAGTTTGTGAAGAAGGTTATTCGCGGTTTTCCTTGTATTTCTCTCACCTCCAATATGTCTTGTGCGTGTCAAGTATGTATGAATTAATATATTTCCAAACATTTGAATGTCGCTTGACTCAACTTTCTTCGCGTCATATCGATTAATCATGACCATGGCATCGGACTGAATGTTAAAAAGGTTAGTTTCAAATGGATGTGCGTGTGGTGTAATAGGTTGCAGCTTGGCACGAGAGCCGAGTTCGAATTCCAGCTGGGTTCATCAGATTCACTTGTAAATCAGATAGCTTTGGAAAAATTATATATCTATTTCTTCAATCCTACCTATGGGCTAAATAGCAAGACAGAGATGATTTTATAAAGTTGGTGAGCAACTATTCTAGAGATGGCGTCTCGATGTAATCACGCATCACCCATTAGGCCCGTGGGCATGAGACGTCTCAATTAAAACGCACAGTTAATTCTTCGGCAGACGGAGAAAACGCATTTTTAATCATTGGCATGGACGAGGATCAACGAAGTGCCAAATATTTTGAGATAGCTAGAAAGAAACGTAAAGCGAGTACAAGTAAGGCTGGCGCACTCAAGCAGGAAACGCTTCATCTGGGAGTCACGAGTTAATTAATTGTGGGTTCATGGCATTAATCGTCTACATCGATCTGTACGGAACGCTCAAAGCCCTAGAATCAAGCAGCTTATTCGGCTCGTTTAGCTCCTAGTTCAAGAGTAAATGGCTGGGAAATGAGTCATGGCTTCAGTTAATACTGTCTAAGAGATATCATGTCTAATTGCTTCGTACATGACAAAAGTGATAATTCTTAACCCGAGGAATGGAGTGGCATGTTGGGTTTAGATGCATTCAAATTATGTCAAGATTGATGATTAGAATCGAAAATTCTACTCAGACATAAATACGTACAATCAGCCATTTATATGCATATGCGTAACATATAATAATAATAATAATAATAATAATAATAATACACACACACACACACACACACACACATATATATATATATATATATATATATTGTGTATTTAGCAGCAATCGTTCATTTATGCATGTTTCATTAAAAACGACGGCAAAGTCAAAATTACAACGAACGGACATTATCTATGACTTCAAATGCTCCTTGAGGAACTGTGTTTTTCATCAAACCGAATTCATAAATAATTCCATCGGTCACACGACTACATACCTATTCAGACGCCTTATGTTACACCTATCTGACCACAGCTCTATTCGAAAGCATTTAAACACACACACAAACACAACCATTCCGGACTCCATGCGAAACATACTATTAGAAAATACAAACATAAAAAAAAGATAAAAGATAATGTAAGCCTTAATAAAAAAAAAGAAAAAGAAAAAGCCAACACTCAATAATATTAACTACGAATACATCCACAATGTATTATATTTGGAAAATAAAACATCTCTCTAACACTAAAAACATACACACAACGCACACACCCAATTAAACTGAATAAATAAAATCCTCCTTGATAATGGCTAAAAGTATAAACAAAAGCGCACGGAATGGCTGAATATTTGGACAGTTTCTACACAATCTGTATCCAAAACTGTTGTGTATGATACACCTAATTTACATAAGCGGACTACCGACCATATAAATATGGGTTGGTACCGGAAGACGGGGAAGATAGTAGAGATTAAGAAATTGAATCCAGAGACTCTGCCCGACTGCGATTTAGTCAACCCATTATGCAGGAACAGTCTTCCCAAGAATATACCAAACTAACTGTAAATATTGTGTACCTATTCTTTGTTTCAATACATTTTGTTAACGTACATTTTGTGTTGTATTATTCCATGCTTATTTAAGCTTCAACAAAAACAGAATTCATTTGGTCGAACCCAAGAAAAATTAAATAAAAAACTTTAAAAAATTGATGATTAGAATAGAAAATTCTACTCAGACATAAATACGTACAATCAGCCATTTATATGCATATGCGTAACATATAATAATAATATTATATCTTGATTACGGTACCTTGTCTATCGATTTAATGAAACAGGTATAAATTAAGGATTTCTACCTAAATTCACAACACATATATATTTATATATATATATATATATATATATATATAATGCAGTAAGGTAATATGTACAAGACCCGAAAGCCACTCGAGGCTGTGTGTTACGTTAAGCGATAGTTAATATGGAAAAGATGGGAAGATAACTGTTAACTCCAGATAGTAGAGATCGGAGAAATGTCCTCTTGGGAGTTTGTTTCACAGAGCAGTGGGTCGCGTGGAAGAGACTGCTCGAGTGCAACTTCTAGTATACGGAGGGAATGTAGGTGGTTTGCTAAAAAGGAAGTAGCATGACGGGTCTTGGCCGTGAACGTTAGACCTAGCGGAACAAATGAATGCAGTTTGTCCGAGCACTTTCCAGGGAAGTAACGATAGAGTAGTGGGCGGCTGGCCACATCTTGCATGCCAAAGTGGGGATTGGAGGGTAGAAAAAAATTCTTCTATAAAGACTCTGAAATGCTTTTGTTTAGTGAGGACTGGGCAACTTCCACCAAAATATGAAAAGAATTACTCCATTTTCTTCCGGACCTGGCTATTATAGAGGTAGACGATAACATGAGGAGCCAGGTACTGATTGTTACGGTACAGGGTGTCGATCATTTTACCTGAATCTTTAGCGATGGATCGTATATAAAAGTTCCACTTGAGGTCGGGAGTGAGTTTGAGGCCAAATATCCTCTCAAGGCACGGAGCCTCCTCGACAGTGTAGAATAACAATACAATAAACAGCACTTACCGGCGTAAGGGTCCCAGCTAGCGTCCAGCTGACAGACAAAAATAAAGCAGGTTGTAACTTAATATAAATCCTGCAAACTAACTGATGAATCAAGCTGATATTTATATAGAAATACCTCCACTCAGGTACCAGCAGACAATCACAGCCCAAGCAATGGACTATCCCACTTTAGCACAATGAGATGCTCCATGGCACCATAAATATCTCTCTTTCTCATGGTTGAATTATTATTCACTTAGCTTGCTCCACATCTTGAATTACGGAAGTTCAGGGTCTGGTTGGTGGTGATGGAATGTAACCGGATTGGTTTTCGGGGCATTGAATGAACCATCCAATTTTCCCGACTGGGAATTTAGTGCTAGATCGGAAAAATGTTCAGCTGTCAATCTCTGAATGTCAAGAGTTTTAGAGCTCACCCTGTATAGCGTCGTATCATTGGTATAGAGGTTTACAAATGATCTGAGTATATTCTTAGAAGACTATGTAAATCAGAAAGAGTGTTGGTTCGGGAATTTACCACTGGGGGACGCCTGCGTTAACTGCTAGGGCCTCTGAGGACTGATCGTTAGTAAATATCTTCAGCGATCTACCTATTGAGAAGGATTTTATAATTGAGAAAAGACCTTCCAGTGATTCTATAGCTGGGGAGCTTCTTTTCCAAAAAATTCTGTCACACTTTGTCAAAGGCCTTCGAGATGTCTAGTGCTATGGTCCTCGAGGTGATCGTCTCCCCAAGATGGTAGTTAGGGCATCAGCAGTGGATTTGGCCAAGTGAAACGCATACTGCTCGTCGAACAGTAGGTTGTTCTTATCTCCGTACTCGATGAGCGTCTTGTTGATTAAAACCTCAAAAAGCTTATTGATGATATTGAAGAGACTGATGGGTCTATACTGGGAGGATGATGATCGATCTCCCGCCTTCTTGAGGACCCGGCATAAACTTACCGTCTTCCAAGAGCGTGGGAATTATTTCTCCTTCAAGCAACGGTAGAATAGCTTCTCTGTGGATAATTCTGGGTTGATATTCTTAAGGAAAACCTCTGGAATTTTGTGTGGGCCAGTGGTTTTCTTAGGGCCCCACTTTTGATAAATCTAGATACTTCCCGTGATAGAATTAATGACTGAGATAATGTTCAGTAAGACATAGGAAACTGGGAAGGGGTTGTACCTTGAGGCAAAAACTGAGACGAAGAGGTTCGCCTTATCTGTCGATGAAGATAAGACCTCAGGGCCGTTTATATTTGTGGGTACAGCCGCTTTGCCTCTGTTCATAATTTGGTTAGTAATCTTCCAGAATTCGCGAAATTCCAATTTGTTTAGTATTTACATTAGTCGGACTATTGTCCACATCTTTGTCGCCATATTTGTCACAACGTTTCGGCCGTTGTACGCTCCGGCCTTCTTCAGGTGGTTGGAATTTCGAACTGAACCGTTTATTTCGATCACTGGGGTAGACTGTTCTAGTTCCACGTGCCGTGTTTGATGGATGTCAGTTATCAGTTATCTCCTGCTAATTTTCCCTCTGAAAGTTCTCCACTGCCATAACCAGGAATTGAACTCACCTTCTTTGGGTCTGTCACTGGATCTAAGCAACGTCTTTATCCACTGTGCCACGTGTCCTTGAGACACATGGCACATCCATCAAACAGCTTTTGCCTCAAGGTAAAACCCTTTCGCAGTTTCCTATGTCTTACTGAACATTATCTCAGTCACACAAAATTCCAGAGGTTCTCCTTAAGAATATCAACCCAGAATTATCCACAGAGAAGCTATTCTACCGTTGCTTGAAGGAGAAATAATTCCCACGCTCTTGGAAGACGGTAAGTTTATGCCAGGTCCTCAAGAAAGCGGGAGAGAGATCGGCGACAAAGATGAGGACAATAGTCCGACTAATGTAAATACTATACATAATACCTCATCTCAGAAATATAGACAGACTCCAATTTTTTTCTGTTCAACATTCGCCTGGATAGTTTGAGTGTACCAGGGTTAATCCCGGGTGACTGTTTGAATTTTGATGGAATTCTTTTGGGGAAAACACTCCATTCCATAGAGGATCCATTAGGAGTACGGAACAGGAGTTTAAGAAGCAGCATGCTTAACAAAAGAGACAGCTTCCGACATAGACTACTGAAAGCTGTTCCAGTCTTCCTTCGCCTAGCGAAAACCGTTCTATAAAACGCTAAATCAGATGTCATTGGTTTAGAATCAATCTGGATAATGATTAGGGAATGGTCGGGCCTGCCTATGGGGTGGGGTTAAAAGTTTTGCTAAGCATTTATCAGGGCAGGATGTTAGATAATGTTCCAGGAGGTACACCTGCTGTCCCGTCACATCCGGGAAACGGGTGGGTCATTTCATCGGCAATAGAGTAATCTGCAATATCTGCCTTCCACGTTGGTTTTGTTCGAATGAACTAACCACTACTGAAGTCACCCCAGATGTTGATGCCAGCCAAAGGAAATTGGGTGACGATATTAGTATTGGTAATCTGAATTTCCCTAGGGAAATTCAGATTACCAACACACAAACAGAACATGTCTCATATCGAGAATATTTAACATTGAACATGAGGAAAAATTAATTATTATTTTTAATAATATGTGAAATCTCCACTTTTACCTGAAGACGGTCGCGAGACCAGAAACACGTGTCGTGAAATTATGTAAAACAAAGCATAATATTTTTTCTAAATAAATCCACATTACAACCAAAAAACGTTTGCGGCACCTCTCTTCCCTTTTTTCATATGTATATATATATATATATATATATATATATATATATATATATATATATATATATATATATATTTGTATTTTATTTTATGCCAAATTGAACAGTGTCAGACGGAACTGTTACAGAGATTCTGGCAGCTTTAGATGATCTCGGTATAGATGAGATTACAGAAATAATGAATTAAATATACAACAGTGTTGACATACCAGATTACCTAAATAGATCTATTTTCCTAGTACTGCCTGAGAAGACATGTGTAAACGAATATGAACTTCATCGGACATACAGTTTAATGAGCCATATAACTAAACTTATCATCTGAATTCTGATGAATAGAGCACGCAGCAGAATCCGACGGTTAATATGACATGAACAGACACTGGTAAAAGGAACACCATATTTATGCTTAGATTGTTTTCAAAAAGACCAATACAAATGCAGAAGTACTTGTAAACATTTTTTTATTGGTTATGCAAATGTATTCGATGAATTACGCCACAAAGATCTGTTGGAATTGTTATGCAACCTTGACCTATTTGGCAAAGATATCAAAATAATTAGTAACCCAAACTGGCAGCAGACAAGCTGCTTACGGATAGAAAATGAATTCAGTAGATATACAAAAACAGAAAGGGCTGAAAGACATGAATGTGTATTCACACCGTACTTATACAATCTATAAAGCAAAGAGAACTGATGAAATCCTGAATAGTACCAGGATCCATTATTGGCTGCCACGATCTTAACAACGTAAGACATACTAAGACGTAAGACGTGTTGATGGCAGAGATGGAAAGAAATCTACAAGGCTCCTACAGGAGTTAGTGTAAGGAAAGATTAAACATCAACTACAAGAAGACAGAAAACATGGTTGTTAGCAAAAAGGATGAGCCAAAATGAAAATTACAATCGGAGATACTAAAATCAAACCATTACAAAAATTTTAATATGTGGGAAGTGTTTAAACAGAGGACGGAAAGTACGAAACTGAACTCCGAAGTCGCATTGGGAAAGCCAAAGATGCATTCCAAAAGCTAAGCAGAGTATCAAGCGACAGAAAAAACATCAACAGAAGCAAAGAAAAGAGCACTGAATTGTTATCTAACATGGCAGTTCTTCTCTTATTAAGCAACTGAAATGTGGTTCTACAGAAAGATACTGAGGAAAGCATGGACTGAATGTGAGAGCCATGACGAAGTTTTAGAGAAAATGGAAAATGATATATTTTTTGAAATAACGTAGTTTAAGGGATCAAAAATAATTGAAATTGTCCGACATTACGTCAATTTCAACTGTATTTTCCATGTTTTGATAAGTTCTTGAAAACAATTGTTTTAAATATAAGTTTGTGTAAGCTGTACAAGCCAGTTCAAAATCAATCGAAACTCATAGTTAACATCAGGAAGAGGCAGCTGAAATTTCTAGAGCACATAATTAGGAAAGGGTCCTTGGAAAATCTGATACACACTGTAAATTGGAAAACAACACCTAACGTAATCTTGAATAAATGAATAGCGGAACAAAATTTAAGATAAATAAGCAAAAAAAAGAATTTATTAAGATCTACAAAGGACAGGCAATTCTGGAGACCAATCCTGAGGGGACACGGCATATAAAGCAGTAGTTATACGAATACGCTATACGGTACGTACAGTTGTCTTTTAGGTTGTTTACTAAACAACATATATCGAAAAATATTACGGTTTGTGTCGCAATATACCAGTAAGTCGAGTGACTTTATGTAGTTTTGCCACAGGTTCTTCTATACTGTAGCCTAACTTAATATAATGGTAGTACTAACATTTGGGCCACGGGAAGCCTATCGTTTGTATTGGAGTTGACTATACGGTTGGTATAGTCCTAACTCAGGCTTTTGAGCTAAAGATATTGAAGTCGACATATACGTTGCAATTTACAGGGTGCAATGGGTAAATTGTGCTCTAAATTACACAAAAATGCAAGTAACACTTACATCACATTTTAACGGATATATTTACAAAAATTACAAGAAAATATTTTGAAGTACTAAAGAGTTAATTTAATTCAATAAAATCGCCATTAGCTTTAACCACGGCCTCCAGACGATTTCAGAAACTCGTGCAACTCTTCTGTACTGTCTCTTTGTGTAAGTTCGTGAATGCATCGATAATCCTTGTTTTCAGTTCATCTTGATTGTTACAAGTAGTTTTGTTGGTCTCTCGCTCAACTACGCCTTAGACATAATAATGAAGAGGGCTGCAGTCTGGGGATTTACGCGGCCAGATGTCAGGGGTGATGTAGTCGCAGAAACCCCGCCTGACAGTGTTGATAGGGATCAAAACGAGGATAGAGAAAAAGAATGAATTCTAATTCTGAACTTCAAAGCAACCTATAATTCCATTTAACCAAAATCGATATATCATGTCTGCGTCAGATTTTATTATGCACAATTATTGATGCAATTTATTACAATAAACTGATCAAATTAAACAATAGCCTGTTACTTTATTTACATCAGATCTTCATCTATTTCGTTTGGATTTAACTTCTGCATGACCAGAAATTTTCAGGGGACAGTGTTCTCTTCTCTTATTCAGTAAAGATCCTTTGTTGGGCGTTGGTCTTCGCAATGTTAACAGGAAAGAATGGCTCATTCCTCCTCGATGTTGTTATGGGCTGATGCAACAAGATTGGGTGATCGTGCCTCTTTTCGATTCCTGATCACCAAGCGGTATTTGTGTAAGCAAACGCAAAGAACCCGACTAGATTTCTTATCCAGAGCCGTTTTCCATGACATCACCCAAACATCCAAGCTTACTTCATCGAGTAAACTGGAGAGGTTCGACGTTGCTTAACTTCGGAGTTCGCAAGAGATCTGGTGTTTAAATAAGACATAACCTAAAGCTCCGTTTCAAAGTTCAGCTCTTGATAATCCCGTATTTTTCGTAAACATTGTTCCGCCAGTGGTCAGGAAACAAAACTAAGCGGGAACATTTCTCGCTACAGTGGGTGAATAATGTTTCAGGATTCTGGAGAATAGGGCTGAATCTTTGCAGCAGCTACATGTAATGAAATATACACGCTGTTAGTATATATAAATAGATCTTGTAGCCTCTTGAAAGGTAATAAGCCCAATAGGATTTCCTTCCATGTCACAAGTAACGGAAATAGAAAAAACACGAAAAATGAAGCGAATAAAAGTAAGATAGAATATAACTGAAAAAAATATTTTAATTTTACCATGAATCCGAGTATCAGACGATCTTCTTATAAACATGTGGTTTTCTTTTAAATAGAAAATATGCGTCCTCCGACAGGAATCTAACCAATATCCTATACGGAACGGTCACATAGCCTGACGTGCCTTAACCGTTTCGGCCACAAAGAACGTCTAAACATTAAAAAATGGCTTAAATAATTGTCTAACTTTGTCCATTTCATAATATATATATATATATATATATATATATATATATATATATATATATTTGTTGTAGATTAGTTTCACAGTGGAGGCTTGTATTTGTACTAAGTCGGTCCTAAAATAGGTTCGACGTACAAAAATGTTAGAACTTCATATAATAGGTAAAACGCAGAGAAATCTAGTTGTGGTCACTGATACTTTAATATCCGATTAACGGTCGTCCGACATCGACTGACTGACCCACTCACTGAGCTCCTTAGCGACTCCTACTACTCCTACTTATTATAGGTGGGAGAGTCTATTATCTATAGAATAGCTGTGTTCCACTATAAAATATATATATATATATATATATATATATATATATATATATATATATATATATATATATGTCTTGAACGATAAAATCATGTTGAAAAATTAAATTTTCAGACAACCTGATTGTATATTAATATTTATGTGTTATTATTTAAATTAGGTTCCTCAACTAGTTTTGGACAGCATGGCCTTCTTCAGGACAAAATTTCCTGCTTGTTAATAACAGCGAACTACAGGGGTGAATGACTTTCTGTAAAGAAAGTTAACTTTGCTTGGAATTTTCATTTGTTTTTTTGTCGTTAATTTTTGGCCAGTCCTTGTTTTGGTCAAAAGCCCTCTTCCAAGTTCTTTTAAGAAGAGGCTACGAGATTGATGTGTCTCAGATTTATGTACTTAGTCATTCTGACAACCTAATTGGTTGCTGGGGATGGAATATATGTTGTGTTTATGCTATCTTCTATTTTTTTGTTGGGGTGATATGTGTATATAATTGCGTGAGTGTGCGTATGTAGGAGACATCAGCGCCTCTGCAAGCATGTCTGTCTAGTGTGGATGATGTGGTGATCTATGGAATTATATATTAATTCTATCTGTGCTGTTTAGCCTATTGTTAATTCCGTTGTGACCAAGTGCTTTGAGGTGCAAAATCCACTTGTCTTCATGTTCTTCTTCTATTTTTTAAGTTTATCTTTTGCGTCTATTTTTATTCTTCAGAAATAATTAATTTTGCATAGCGATAAAATAATGTTTTTCTGGGCGCAAATGTTGTTCTACAGGTAACAATCTTTCTTGCAAATATATATATATATATATATATATATATATATATATATATGTGCGTGATCACTGACAGATGGTTAAGGTCGATTTTCTTTCGATTGCCTTCGGTCTTGTTCTGTAAAAAATCTAAATGATTTTGAACGCATCAATATATATATATATATATATATATATATATATATATATATAGATAGATAGATAGATAGATAGATAGATAAACATTAGAAAAATCCTATTATGGTCATTTTCATCCTTCTTACAGATATTACTTTTCTGATATTTTCCACTTTATTTTTTATAAAACTGAGAACACGAAAGTAAGACATTTCCCTATTATCAGCGGACATATATGTTGCTGATTTTAATTACCAGATATGCATTCAACTCAATTTATCGTCGATCAATAAAACTTGCATTTGATGGAGAAACTTACCGAAAGGAAAACGAGATAGACACATAAGTAAACGGATAGTAATGACTTGTAAAACAGAAAAAAAAACAGAAAAATTACACAGTAAGAGAATTATTTATAATTACACAATACACTTGTCCCACTTAAGGGGTTAAACAGCAGATCTTTAATAATGAAATGCAATATGCTTGTCAGCCTTGAACGAAACAACACAATACTTGTTTGAGTGTAACAGTTGTCATAAAAAAGAAATGAACTACAACACGCAATTCTACAAATGGCTCAAACGTTATGAGATCAAAAATCTTATATCTTTCTGTTTTAGAACGTTCAACAGGAGGAAGCAATTGCTATAAATGTAAGCTGTGTCTATCATTTTGCGATTGAATTAAGTGTAGGGGTTTACAAATTTCCCAGACCTTTTCTGCTTCACTCGTGAATCTCTGGAATTGATCTTACCATTTTACTCTTGCTTTCAAAAATTGAAGACATTTTTTAGAACATGTTAAGTAATGAGCACTCAAACAATGTATTGAGATTCAATAAAGCAGAAGGCGCATTCAAAACAGAGGCGAAAGAACTGCTAAATTTATCCGTTCCCTTTATCCTTTTAGATGTTCATTGATATCTTTAATAAGCGCCGTTACCTCGTGGGCCCCACCTCGAATATAAGACAATGGGTAACACATTAAATTATATCTCAGTTTTCCTAAGATATTATTCATATAAGATGTAAATTTTATTGTAAATCAATTATGTACAAAAATGGATCATATGCAATCTAAGTGAACAATTCAATTAGAAAAATTGAAAATAAATACAATGTATCTACATACAAATTAGAGACATGTCTATCTATATCTCTGAGATGAGGTATTTTGATTATTTACATTATTTATATGATTCGGACTATTATCCTCATCTCTATTGCCATGTTCACAAAGTTTCGGCCGTTGTACAGGGGATTGGAATTTTAGAACCCAACCCATCATTTCGTCCAACGAGATAGATTGTTCTAGTTCCATGTGATATGCCTCTTCCTGCTGTCTCACTTATTTCGCTTTAACCCAACCCTCCACGTATTACTTAAGATAAGACTGCAAGAAAATCAATAACACAAGGGGAAGTAGAAAAAACAGGCATAGCTGACCACATATGGAGGGAAAAAGGAGATCACCGATCCTTGTGGGATGAGGTTGAAATAATAGACAGAGAACATCACTAGAAAATACAAAAACTTAAGGAATCAGCACATATGCGAGGACACAATTGAGACGGCCAAGCATAGAAATGAATACAATATGGGAATCAGTAATAAGTAGTGATAGAGAAAATCAATGAATTTCAACAAAAATTGCAATATAAGCTCTGGTAAAAAATGTAATAATAAAAACCAAAAATTGCAATATGAACACTGGTAAAAATGGTTGCTGAGTCATAAGGTTTATGAGTCACAAAAATTCATGCACAGATGTCCTCACGGACACATAAAGACGTTGGTTACATCCAGTGACTAGACCCAAAGAATTGTGAGTTCAATACCAGGCCACAGCAGTAGGCAACTAAAACCTGGAGAGTTGAGATGAAATAACTTAGACACCCCGAAACGGTATGGCACGTGGAAATAGAACAATCAAGCTCGATGGACCAAATAAAGGGTTCAGTTAGAAAATTCTAATCACTTAAGAAGGCCGGACACTAAGCCGGCCAAAACGTTGTAAATATGGCATTGAAGATGAGGTTAACAATCCGAATAATGTAAATAGAGACATGCCATAATAGATCATTTCATTTTAATTAAATCAATTATGTTTTGCATCAATTTTAACACTGAGATTTTTCTTGTTAAAAATTTGAACAATTTGACACATTCAACGTTATGGATAAAAAATAGTGAATTTTATGCAGTAAAGACTTGGACAAAAATCAACGAAGAATGCATTCAAAATCCTCGAAAAATGTTCCTCTTTTAATAGCCCGTTGGGTTAGTTTAATTTGTGATATAGGTAGAAAAAAGCAAATGTTTGTAATATAGTGACGGTCATAACGCACTACCCGGGGGCCCCGCGCAGGCTTGCGTGCTACCCCGGATCGGGAGTTGTTGACGCAGGCCGTGTCTATAATTCATTGATTACTCCTGATATTATTAAATCGTTTTGTGTTCAGTAACTTTTCATGTCAAACACGTTATGTTTTTAATATCACAGGGGAATGGACAAAGAATAGATCAGCTCGAAAAAAAAAAGACGACGACTACAAAACTAATTTGAAGACTAGGTTGGAGCAAAATGATCACATAATAGACAAAGTTATCTGAGTGCCTCACATAAAAAGCTTGAACAAATAAGACAGGAATCTAAGAAGTAATCTAAAAAGGAATAATTAAACGGGTCATTTGCTCGGGAAATAATTTTGTCTCATTGCCAATAAATATTTTATTTGTATACATTACTAATACAACTAAGGGAAGTAATCACCAATAAATTTACTATCTTGAGTTGATTTAGCTTCCGTCCCACTACAGATGGGACAGGATATATATAAATAAATAAACATTGATATTTATTATATGCTTTGATTGATTAATACAAAGCCCAACGATGACGTGTGGTTGAGTAGTTATAACGTTTGCTTTCCCTCTATGAAACGCAGATCTCATCATGGTCGATTTTTCAGAAAGGTCACTTCTTGGAGTTATCTGCCTTTCGATCCCAGTGTGCGGTACCGTTGGAAAACCGTACCACGTGCTGTGCCAAGCCTTGTGAGTTAAACAGGTTAGACGGAACAATATACGAGCCATGGATGTTTTTACAAACACGAATTCATGAGTCATTGTGACCGAATGTTTGAGTGTTCAGACTTCTGATTACTTCGGATAATGCGCGTTGTCTCAGAAACTGTAACTAAGGTCTGCTAAGCATAGTTGCAGTATAAACCACATGTTAGCACTGTCTGTGGTAAGCATGCACAAATAGGCCTGAATTCAGAACTGGTTGAGAGCGGAGCTACCAAATGCACTCGTTAACATTTTTTTTTTGTTTTTTATTTCTCAATCATTTCACGCGTAAGCAAGGAGATAATATCACTAGGGGGAAGTGTATTACGGTGAAAGAGAATGGGGAGACGGTATTGAGGAGAAGTATTGAAAAGAACAATAAAGGAACATGCTTCAAGAAGAAATAAAATGTCGATTGACGTTGCATTTTGATTATTGTAGATTGTAATTGGCTGGGAAGCAAGAAATCAGAAAGGATTTCCACAGGTCAGAAATCCAATAAAAGAGACTTATAATAAAAGCGACGGTAGATTGAACCTGTGGCAAAAAGACTGGATATAAATGCAAGCAGAACAAATGGCAACCATGGACTTAAAAAAAATCTCTAAGTAGACTTTGCATGATTTGAGAAACGCAATAAAATAATTTTTATTTTAAGTTAACCGAATCTTCGAATATCGATAATACTGTCAAGAGGAAAATACAACGCTGATATGTCACAAAAAATTTCTGATTACTGCGCACTTTAGCCAGCTATCGCGTGGGAAACAAACTGGTGCATGTGTTATCATCCCCTCCTCCTTGCTTCATCCTTCAATCAGTTAACGATGTTGTAATGACAAATGTCGAGTTCGAGGCTTACAGTCCTCCGACAGTGGAGTAATGGATAGCGGCTAGAACTGAGGAATCGGAGAGTCGAGTTCGAATTCCTGTCAAATTCATTACATTCACTTATATGCTAATATTCTTAGGAAAGGTATGACTTCTCTTCACCTACCCAGCTATGGAAAATGGGTAAATAGACCTGATTCTATATCCTTGGATGACAACTGGTCTACCGCAGAAAGAAATGGCAACGGACTGCGGAAAAAAATCTGTCTCGTCAGTCATGTATCGAAAGATATATGATCGCATGATGGCATATAACTGACTGACAAGGTCTTTCTTATGGCACTCGAGTGGGGGGGATACTGCAGCCAGAGTGATATTGGTCGCGATCTTTTTTGGCTTGTGATAGACAGCGTATCGTATCTATCTTTTTTGATGGAAGGGGATGTAAGTATTAGTTTGGTGCAAAATTAATGACGTAAGAATGTCGTTTTTTGACGTAGAAAAGTAGGTAAAAAAACGACATTATTACGTCATTATTTTTGCACCAACCTGATATATTTATTTCTATATACTTCACTGGCTTCTGCTGAGGTAGTTTGAAATTATTATGTTGGCGCAAAAATAATGACGTAATAATGTCGTTTTTTGACGTATTTTTTAACGTCAAAAAACGACATTGTTACGTCATTATTTTTGCACCAACCTAATAATATTAGCACATACGCGAAGGGCCATCCCCAACACATTACCTCTCACAAAGGAGGGGCTGAGTTTGTTGGAAAGTGCTGAGGAGTCTTGAGCAAATTTTACACGGTATTGCCTTTAAACCTGTGCTAAACTGGCGTTGTCACTTTAGGCAGCGACATGGGGGCGCTGAAAAATATAGTAAGTGTTTTATAGGAATAAAGTGTCGCTGCCGACAGTTGCGTTCGAACATAGATCGCCAGTGAGCAAACACAGGCGATGTTTTGGGACACTATCGAGACTGAAAACTATGATACTCCATTATTATCACCAGGTCGAGAAAGCTTGGCCTTCTCTGACCAGCTGCTTTCATCCTTTCCTCTCATTCATTGCATTTGGAAACTCATCCAGTCTGCATCCATTCAATCAAATGGTCAATGTATAGCTTTGTTCGATATTGTGTTCTTTCTCCATGGGATTCTATGCAGAGTAAGAGCATCTCCAGCTAGTTCTTTTTTGCTGCGCCAACAGTGTCCAGCATATTTTAATCTTTGTTGGCGTATTAATTTCCTGATGGGAGGTATTTTTCCATAGAGATCTTTCTATGTTGGGTGATCTTTCCAGGATTCGTTAAGTGCTGCTCGAAGCATTCGTGTGTAAGCACTATCTAATCTCTTTTCCAGTTTGGCTGTTAATGTCCAGGTTAAAGAGCCATATTCAACGACGGACTCTACTGTAGATCGGAAAGAGTTTCTCTTCAGTTTGTCCGGTAGATTTAATTTGCAGATTTTGTGATACTACATGACTTTTTCTTCAGAAAATTTATTCTGGAACAGACCACCGAAATAATGCTACCTCGAACACTCGAACGCCTATAACAGCATCCATCACTTTGTTCAAATTTTATCTTTCCTGCATATCCGTACCTCTTGAATAATCTTTTTTATGCTCTTACAGCAATTTTATTAAGTAAGGATCTAACTCGCGTAAATCTTGGGCCTTGTAGTAGTAAAGATTGGTACATATATTATTACTTCTGTGGAACCGTGAATTCTACCCTTTTGCGTGTGTGCGCGCGCGGATTACACCCCCTCCTCTTACATTCAGCTAGACATAGCAGTAAACAGCCTCTTTTTGGATGACGTGAAGAAGGTTGCTTACTAGCTACTCCTGATACCGTCTAGGACGGATTTTGAATTTTTCCCGCGCGTTTCCTGTCGTCACAGGCGAACAGCGTTCCAAGTTAGTTGCGGCCCGATTGTCAAGCTTGCAGGTCAACTCATTTATTCCGTGCCCCTAAACCGTACGCGGGTCGGAATATCTTATTCTTAACTAACCAAAACTTCAACATGTCGATATCACATTTTTCCAAGACTCATCCTCGTCTTGATGCAAACAGCATGTTGATCTTTCATCCGTTTTCAGCTAGAAAATGTAGAGTTCCTACGACACCGTCGTCAATATGTTTTTCCAGGACCAACTTCTCGTCTTGATGCGAACAACTTTCGAACTTTCCTCTATTCACTACCAGAGTTCTACAACATGGTCGCCCTCACACCTATCCAAGACTAATTTCCTCGTCTTGATGCGAACAACTCTGAATTTCCCTTCACTGAAGAAGATTGATAAACTGTTCATACACCTTTGAAACTTCTAATACTTAAGAACCAGTACCTTAAAGATAGCATTACACACGCATTATTAAACCTCGCTGTGAGTATTTTTCCTTGTTGTGTATGCTTACACCTTTCGTTCAACAAGACATTTTTCCAGAACTTCTTCCTGAATAACTTTTCCCGCCTTAGCCATCTTGGTTTTCTGTTTTGGCGCGGAACACTGTCATTCCTTCAGTGACCACTTGTTACAACATTTTAATTAATTGCAAAGATCCAGTAACTTTACTGATGGTCTCCACTGTCGAGACAATTTACCGGTTTAAAAATAATAAAAGTTTATATTTTTTCTTTTACCAGACTCATTTTGTCGTTTAATCCCGGCTATCTATATTTTACTATTTTGTGCATGTGTTAAATGACTCTTTTTCCTCACTAAAGATCACTCACTCAATATTTTTACTTTGTTTGTGGATTCGGTAGTCATAAGTAGTGTCTGGCACAAGGCCACTTTTTAATAAACCAGCACTGCATGCTACCGGGTCTGCAACACTTCTAATAATCTGTTTAGTGTACCTCAAGTTTCAGCAGGTTAGACTCCGTGTATTTATCTTCGTCTTACTTACAAATAGAATCTCTTGTAGCATTGACTGACCTCGATGTGCTCAATGAGAGTGCGTAGAAAATTCTTCCTAATGAGACGGATCGATCAATTCAAATCGACAAAGAAAGAATACGGACTATTGATAAATGCAAAAATTTTCCATTAATGTATCGATCTTTGAATTTGAGTATTTTTAAAAATTATTTTCTTGTTTCTTATTTATATTTTCTTTCCTTTTTGTTTTCTGTCTGCGAGTATTCATACAAAAGAATGAACATTGTATTTTATTTTCGGCTGTGCTTAATGACCTATGCGTAACCGGTTTAATAATTTGTACTCTTAGCAAAGATCGATGTCACGCAGACATGCCAAGAGGAGAAATATCAACGTTACTGAAGACTAGATTGGTAATATGGATGTTTACAGAAATTGGCAATAACAGATTGGAAGATTATATCATCCAAAATTCTAAATTGAGCTGGATTGATATCATATCTCATGACATGGTGGAAAAACTTAACAATTTAAAACAGCAAGCAATCAACAGTTTAGTTTCATGCCCTTAATCTCTCTTATTCCAGAGTTGATAAATAGTTTCTTCTTAGACAGATCTTCGAGAGGAAATAAACTTTCTGTTTAATTCAATGCCTAGTAAATCAAATTCCATCATCACCGAGGCGAGCATAAATTTTCACGTATCGCGATGAACGGTGTAAGGTCGTACATACGATCTATCGCTAAAGTTACTGGAAAAAAAT
Organism: Acanthosepion pharaonis; assembly: GCA_903632075.3. Classification (NCBI taxonomy): domain Eukaryota; kingdom Metazoa; phylum Mollusca; class Cephalopoda; order Sepiida; family Sepiidae; genus Acanthosepion; species Acanthosepion pharaonis. The sequence continues at coordinate 259,830 of CAHIKZ030001574.1, read as the reverse complement.
AGACGGTTCCATGAATCGCTCCAGTAAGTCCTCCTGATATCCTCTCGTTTTTCAAGAGCCAGCTCAGTCTAAAAATGGACTACTGCTGCCATACAGAGACAGGAGCTGCCCAGTCTTCCCTTTCCAATTCTCGCTAGTGTTCAAAAGCGTATCTGCGTCCTTGTGGGCGATGAATTATTTTCCAGTTCTACAACTCTTTTCTTACAGAAGAAACGTCGTAAGCCTCTTGCTGTTTGGTTCCTATTTCCGTGGAAAATGTTCAGATGAACTATATTCTTTAGTTCCACCAGTCCTAACTTTCCCCGCTTAGACTCGTCATGCCACACACAGTGTAGAGAACCACCTTCATTCCCTTCGTGTTTCACTGGTGAGATGTAAGTACCTCTCGAGCAGATTCTTCCCACGAACCGCTGCTTCGTGGAACTGACTTCTAAGAGGATGCTTCTCTTATCACTACAGTCTTAACTTAATCTAATATCTAATAAAGGGTCAAATCCATTACCTTTTCCACATCTCCCATAAACTGTGCCTCTTACTCTTCAACCTTCTAACACGAGTGGCTACGTGATATTTTAGAGAGTGAACATAAAAATACATAAAAGATTAAATTCAATAAACAATCTGCGCACTAATTCCGTGAGAATTCTTTCATCAAGAATTTCAGTGAAAAACTAATTCAAGCTTTCAAAGAATTTAAATTAACAAATTAATCATAAGCTATACGGACGAGTCTTTTTTGTTGTAACAATAGTTTACGGTCAGCATATTCTTCGGCTAGTATATTATCCCATGACAATAAGACATCTTGTAGCAGTTACTCATTGTTTTTCAGTTTAATTAGAATATTTTCTTTACTGACAGAAATCTCAGAAATACACATGAAAACGTTAAACGTAAAAAAAAAAAAAAAAAACGAACGTAGGTATAGCCTTTCTACAAAAGTAAATTTAAATTACTTCGTTTCCTATCGATTTGTTGAAAGCCTAAATCTAAATTATTTCTTCTTCTTCTTCTTCTTCTTCTTGCCATGTCCCTTCAGAATCTTGGTAATCCTGGCTCTCTATAATTTCCTGTCCTTTGTAGCTCTGAGGAAATTGTATCTTTTTGTTATAGCTCCTAAACCCTGTTCCGTCATCAATTACTTCAAGCCCGTTTGGTATATTAGGTGTTGTTTTCCGCTGCCCCCACCATCTTGCCTTCAATCTATCCTGCAATGATCAGATTTTCCTAGCCCTCTTTCCTCATTATGTGCCCTAGAAATGTCAACTCTCTCGTTCTTACGTTTAGTATAATTTTATTTCTAAGGTAATAAGTTCTGAAAGTTTCAATAAAATCCGAAAGGAAAATAAAATCACTTCTTTTCGTGCATACGACTTTAGGATTATGTTGATCAGCTCAGAGAAGAGGTTGTTCAAACATATCAATATATATTTAGAAAAAAAATCACTTTTAAACTACGGTTTTTGTGCTTGTTTTTCATCATTTCGTCTACCGGCCTGCATACTCGAGAAATCTTAATAAAGATAACATGCCCTCCAGCAGGATTCTAACCTGCGCACATCCCATAAGCCATATAGAACATTGCATCGATGTGAAGCTCTCCGTAGCCGAGTGGTCTAAAGCACATCGGATCAACGGGTGGTTTCTCCTCTGAGGGAGGACGCAGGTTCGAAACATATTGGAGAGCACATATTCATTAAGATTTCTCGAGGGTGCAGGCTGGCAGACGAAATAAATAATAATAAATCCCCTAGGTTATCGACTAAAAATAACGTTTGAACTGGTAAATATGTGTCGCGTTAAAAATTAGAAAAATTCGTTAATTGTGTATATCTCTGAGATGAGCTATGATTACTTACATTATTTACATTATTTGGACAGTTATCCTCATTTTCATTGCAATATTCACAACGTTTTGGCCGATGTACGCTCCGGTCTTCTTCAGCTGATTAGAATTTTGAACCGAATCCTTTATTTGGTCCACCGGAGTAAATTGTTCTAGTTCCACGTGTCATGCCTCTTCTGCGTGTCTCAGTTATTTCTCTATAATTCAAGTCTCCATTGCTGTAGTCTGGTTTTGAACTCACAACGCTTTTGGTCTAGTCAGTGGATCTAACCAACTCCTTTATTCATTGGGACATGTTTCTTTGAGGACAGATAAATAATGTAAGTAAAAAGTAATTAATTTAAAAATACGTAAGAATACATAAAAATGATATGGAACTGTTGTGAAGTAAATAGTACACCCCAGTTGATCTTATGAAAAAGTCCATTACTTTAAAGAGCTAAAGGTCAGAGGTAAGACTGGGAGCCAATCGGAGTCAGCGAGTCCGCTGCCTCGCTTGCGACTGCGAAGATCTCTCTCTCTCTCTCTTCATGAACAGAACGACACAGTCAGGGTTTTGTCTATGGACGAGGACTGAGAAGAATGATGCATTCGATCTCGCTTTTTCGGGGGCTGGGTAAATTTTGACGATTGGCCCGAGTGTACGCGCTCAGGTTCCCTAGAGTAAATTCGACCTTGTATCACATCTCGTTTCTGTGGAGAGGTTGGTTGAAGTCAGTATTCGGACTAACTATACAGGCGCCACTGCAAGAACTGCGTGTAGAGAATCCTTATACAAAGTATGTTATATAAGAGTGTGTTATAACAATAGCCAAAGATTAGTCACTTTAAAAAATTATACTTTTTGATTATGGTATTATTATTAATCTGCTTACATCCTTTCAATACCTCATAAATAATGGACTATTCCGTCTTAATCGCGTGGAAGGACAGAAAAGACATATAAGAAACGCTGTTTAGTTTCCGCGAGAAAGAGAAGAGATGAAATAGGGTGTTATAATACTCTAATGTGTTTGACGTCTGCTTCTATGAAAAACTTATCAAATGTAAATATTTTCATTTGTTACTGCTTACTTTAAATAATCACCATTATTCAGAATTACTATTTTTAACTCGTGAAAATTCCACGTTTTACCTATTTGAAATCTCTGATGAGTCTTAATTTTTTAGTTAATGATCGAATAAGCTCAGGTCGAGTTCTATGACAATAAAATATCCGTAGAAATTCCCGTACGGATCGTTAAATAACTGAGCTTATCACCCTAACAAAATATTGCTATAACAATTATAAATATGATTTCTACTTGTTATTTTAAGAAGTGGGTACACATAAAAAAAAAAAAATGACAACTTTTCCTATTTCACAGAAACAGACGTTAAACATTTCTATTTTACATTTTTTTTATTTTATTTTCTGACTGAAACAACGTAGCGTATTTGATATATGTTTTTTGTTCTCACTCAATCAAAACGGAGTAGTCCATTATCTATTATGTATTGTTAGGAGACGATAAAAATATTCTTTCTTTCATTCACTGATACTAAGTGGTGTCTCTGATAAGTATTTTGTCTTTCCCGCGATCAAAATGGAATAGTCTGTTATTTATGAGGTAATGACAGGGTGTAACTATCGTACTAACTAACGAAGTGTGGAACAAGCACAATTATGATTGGATGATTGCAATTATTTCGCTCAGTGTGGATATTTAATGAGGCAATAGGCGAATTTTCACCGGTAATTTATAGTTGGTCGAGTGTAAACTACTATAAGTAATTTGTACGTATTATTTATCATCTCTCAGTTGCGTCTCTGTCCTTGGACAGAGTGCGCTTAGGGGGTTCTCTGTCAAAGGACAAAGGGGCAACTGAGGAAAATTATACTGAAGAGGTGCCCAGCCCTGGGGAACAGCTGCCCGAGGCCGTGCCCTCCCATTGCACCAGAGGAAGGGATCGGTGCTCGCACAGAGGTCAGTGCATCCGACAGTTGTGGTGTCTGAGGGGAATTTTTGACCCTGCCCGGCTGCACGCGCTCGTCTGTTTCTGTGAAATAGGAAAAGTTGTCAATTTTTGTTGAATCCCATCATTAATCAGGAAGGTGACTCCTTGATGATATAAGCCTGGGTAATAGAACCCAGCGTACGGTACCATTGGATAATACCTGAAAAACCATAACACGTGTTGACCACAGCATTCTGAGTGAAATTTCACTGACGGAACTATTTGGAGACTGTCGATAGTACTAGAAGCTACAAGTCATCGGGGCCGTGGGTTTGAACGTACTGGCCTTGTTCCGACTGTTGACAACGCCAGATAATGTCTTCTCTTTCTCAGAAACTGCAACAGCTCAGCATAGTTGCCGTATAAAAGACTAGTTGATTTTGAACAAACACAAATGTGCCTGAGGAGCTGTCTGCAAAAGTGAATGGCGAGCTACCCTAACAGACAGGCATACTCGTATACGAACGTCAACCACCACTTAAGAATTATTCATGCAGATATAGAACTGGCTGGGCCTTCCAGATTTATTTACAGGCAAATTCTACAGGAAATGAGATAACATTATGAATCCTAGTAAGTAGTAACCTCATGTGACCTAGAGTTGCTAATTAGTCATTTAAACACAACACGTGAGTGAGTCATGTGTGTATCGTTTGAAAGATTTCAAATCGTCAACCTATGTTATCTCTTCGCCTTATGTGCTAATAGATAAGTGAACAAATATATTTCGTCGTCCCAGATTTTCGCCTTCTGCTTTCGAGTATATGCGAACAGTTCACGTATAGATTCGTTTGCCTAAAATATCGTTTTAACATTAGCCGATTTCCCAATTTCTTCATCTTCTAGCAAATTTGTAATTTTCTGTCTTCTTTTTATAAGAAAGGGTGCTTTTATGTTGCAACTTTTCCAGATAATCCAAACTTTATTAGCAAGTTAAATAGAATCAACCTGGGAATTTTTTTTTTTTATGATCAGGCTTGCATGGAATTCATTTCGCCTGCAAGCTCCGAGCGCATTTTCTCAAGCGCTCTAGTTGAAAATAGGTACTAATTGGTGGATATAGTTTAGTTTACGAGGTCTCCCCGCCGTTTCTCTATCTTCAACTTTGTCTGTTGGCATTAGTGGTTCCAGAGTGTGTTTCACTGAACCAGGAGAACTGTTAACTTCTCCTGTAATTTTTCTTCAGGTCTAAACATGATATGAATCCTTATCTTTTGTTTTTGGCCGAGGGACGCTTCAGTCTTCTTTGATGCAGCATTTCAAGAAAATTAATGTTGAATTACTACAGTTCAATAGGAGGACACGCCGAGTCCTATAGCCCTGGTTGACAACCAATCTACAATAAAAAGTGAGGGCAGCTTACGGAGGGATTTCTTATCCCAAATCAATCATGAATCGAAAAGAGCCATAATCGCTCATGTAGGCATCAAGCATGTCACCTGATGAAATAACTTGTTGATTGTTATTTTAAATTTAAGTATTTAATTTAAATTGATGAAAATGAAAATGGACTATCTTAAAAGCTGCCGGATCGGGCAACATTTAAGCTAGGTCCTGCGGAGTGCTCTTGATTAGGCCTTAGATGTCTGAGAGTTCCTAAGTCTCTGCATATTACTCAGCACTAAAAGCTCTCTTTTTGCTGCAATTTGATTTGGATTTTCATTTGGACGTGACTTCCTTTTCCTCGCTGCAGCTTTGGATCTTTTGATTACAGTATGGTCCTCTGTTGGCGGAGATTTCTTTTTGTGTTGCTGTATGCGATAGGGAACACTGAACTAGAGACGAATTCAAAATTGATCTTTGTATTTAAGTATTGCATTAATATTCAAGATTACCTTTTAAAAGTTCAACGATAATTCTTCTTCCGCCACTTAATTTAAAGACAGTTTGATCCTCTTACTTTCTGTACGAACATTTATTTTTTATTTCATGTGTGACTTTCACTGGATTTTGTAATTAATTTCAATAATTCCCGAAATTAATTCCAAATTAAAAAAAAAATTGTTATCGTACAAAAAAAAAATCGTCGTAAAAAAATTACGTAAAAATATCGCCGAAATAAATCGCAATAATGAAAACTTGGGAATCCAAAATGTCAGGATTGCGTGTCCGATTCCAGGCCAGAATGTTTTTAATTTGCTCACAGAATCATCCTCATTCCAAAATTATATGTTGGGCTACCACCTCAAGGAGTAAATTTGAAAAAGTGTGACACACGGATATTCGCATTTAATTATACAGAAGTACATCGACATCATTAGTATTATTATGCATATTGTGGTAGGTTTGAATATATAGACAGGCAACACAACGTTTTTATTTGATCACTGAATTTTATACCTGATGGTCTCATTATTCTTAGTGATACATGTAACTAGAGTATTAAATAATATTCTAATCAAAATAGTACCTTTCTATACCACTTTAAATAAAATCATTGAAAAACATTCTCATCTATAGCTTAAATAAATCAATAACAGCTAGTGGACTGTTTTAAAATAACATACGACTCTATCGAGTGAGTTGCTACATTTGCGGGAAGTAGCATTAGCGCAATGTGTCGCGCCTAAATATTTTCTAGTCAGAATCCATCTTACATATTTACAAATCAGTCATTCGTCCGTATTTAATAATGTTGCCATAGCTGGTGCGGTGCTCCTACTGTGTATTTCGAGATTATTAACAAAATCCAGAGAAATAACCAAATTAAAAAAAAAATCCTAACTAGACATCTTGTCACCAGTCACTTTCTCGCCGTCAAGATGTGGCTTTCCTCTGCTTTTTCCATAAAATATGTATATATTAATAAGAAAAATCATTCATCTGATTGATGCTATATTCAACATCCCGATACTAGAGTTTCGGAGAAGAACTTCCTGTAATAATTCGGTCCACTCATTAGAAGGAATCAGCAATTTTCTGCCGAATTTCTAATTTTCGGAATTTTTCTATTAATTTAATAAAATAAATTATGCGCTGTTTATTCGTGTTATAAAAATAACATTAAAGTTTTTTGTTCTTATTTGTATGTATGTGTGTTGTGGTGAGTGTGTAAGTGTATGTATGTGAACATGTCTAGAATGTCAAGAATATTTTATTCGTATTCATAATTGCCTTATGTCCCTACTCTTATCGATATACTTTTTCTTTATTTCCTTTAGTGATTAGCATCAGAGATAAATAAATTATAGTTATAAACAGTGTAGGTATAGGTATCAAGATTGCATGGGGATTAATATATATATATAGAGTCCGCACAAAAAAGTATACACACTTCAGCAAGAGGAAAAAAATGTTTTTTGAAGTTTTATCAAATTGCGATGACACTGTTTAATGTAGTACGAATTAGGGCGGCCATTATACAGGAAATTGAAAATGAATGTGTAGCATTCCCACCGTGCACTTTGGTCAAGGTTTTCCAAGCAGGAGATGGCCGTACTATTAAATGTATGGAAGCTAGAGGTCACCATTTTGAGCATTTCATGTAAGTGTTCAGTCCAACTGTAACTTGGATTAATTTCGTGATGCCTCAATACATTTTGCATTTCATATGTAATGTTTTACTAATGGGATTATACATAATTATTATCATTCTGTTATCTAATTTTTTCTAATATATTGAAATTAACATATCATATTCCTCATACATACATATATATATATATATATATATATATATATATATATATATATATATATATATATATATATATATATATAATCAAACATTGAATCACACATTGAATGCTGGCATTAATAAAACACCACTCGATATATGATATTTTGCAACGACCAGTTTTCAAACTTTACAATTGCATTCTGCCTGAAATAATTCTGCTATAGATGAAGTAACATATATATATATATATATATATATATATATATATATATATATATATATATATTTATATTACATTGGGTGTGCAAAAGTTATTTTAAACTTTTCTAATAATATTTTTATATTTCAGATTTCACTTCAATATGGATTCACCAACTGAGGAACGTGTATTTCTTAATTCGAGATGTTAATAATGTCTGTTAATAAAATATAAAGGGCATAAGGATTTTCTGAATAACCATTATATATATATATATATATATATATATATATATATATATATATATATATATATATACAGGCACGCAAGGTGAGGTAGATAAATTGCCGCTATTTTATATTTTAATTTCGCTCATGTACTTTGTCTGTCTTTGATTTTGCCGATTTCACAGTATAGTTTGGCACCGTCTTTGAGAAAAAGAACGACATGACGCAATTCACTTCGCCAGAAATTTGGAAATGGCATGCTGTACCGCTTGACATTCGCGCCGGAAGCTTCAATAAGAACATTTCAGAATGTTTGGGTGTCAATCTGAGGGCAGTGCAGAGGATTCGTAAAGTGTTGGATGAATCTATTGGTGATTACGAATATGTTTCATGTGTTCAGTACTGATGTCGATGTTATACTTACATTCACAATCTCTCAAATGCAATAGAGAAGCCTACATCAAATGCTTTAAGGAGATATTGCTGCCTGGGCCAAGATGGTAGATACTGGAAGACCTTGTGTCCGGCCACAGAATTTGCAAAATGCCGCATAAGCAGGAGATCCCAATCATGATTGTCAGACAATTTTTGAGACCACATGACCCCTTTCATCTGGTCAGATAACTCACCAGACAGCACACTTTTTGAATATTATGTGAGGTACGCAGTTGAACGAGTGACCAACAAAACTCCTTGTAACACTAAAGATGAACAGAAGGCAAGGATTATGGCAGCATAACACCAACATGGAAATCGTCCAGAAGAGTTGCAGGAGATTCCGAACTCATCTAGAGGATGTCGTTAAAGCCAATGGCGATTCTGTTCAATAAATTTACTCTTTCGTATTTCAAGATAACTTTGTGTAATTTTTGTAATTGGATCTGTTAACATGAGATGGCAGTTTTATTTTCATTTTTGCTTAATTTAGGCGACAATCAGACCTACACACACACACACACACACACACACACACACATATATATATATATATATATATATATATATACATATATATATATATATATATATATATATATATATATATATATATATATATATATATATATATATATATATATATATATATATATATATATATATATATATTTATATTTTTATTGCGATGTGGTGTAATTGTTATCAAGTTTTTTCGGTAGATCATTTATCATTTACGAGCAAGTAGTAAATTCGATCCGCACTGGATGCGCCATACTTTCGCTCTTGTGCCATATGTAAATCTAATACATATGTACACACACACACACACACACACACACATATATATATATATATATATATATATATATATATAGTCGTAGTCGACTCTCCCGTCGAGTTCGATGTATGAGGGTCAAGCAGATCAGTTCCCAGGAAACCGACAGACCGACAACAGCACATGAGAATTGATTATAGTGGTGAAGGTTTCGTGCAGGACCATCCACACTTTCTGAAGGGCCGAATTCAGAGACCTGGTGTGTGTGGCACTTGGAACATGGAGTATAAATCCACTGTCTGTAGTATTTAATTTAAAAAAAAAGAAAATCATTACAGAGTAGAGCTTAATATTATTTATTATATGAGTTTAACACAAAAATATGTAAAAGAATCCCTACACAATAGCTTTCATGTTTCAGCACAAAAAAATGCACTTCCTCAGACAATAGTAAATAACTGGTGAGGCAGTTATTTACTAAAGCGTGAGGAAACAAATTTTGAGTAATGAAACATGAAAGCTATTGTGTAGTTATTGTTAACGTTTTTGTTTTAATCTCATATATTAAATAAGTAGGGCTCGTATTAGGAAATAATTATTATATCAAAAAAAATTGTACAATTTAATAAAATCAAAATTACTGGCTTCAGATTACCTACACAACGTTATATGTATATATATTGATCATTTGATATAGCATGCGAATTAGGTTTCGAAAATATGGTTGTTGTTTACGTATCAAATAACAAACATGCATATTGGATCGTTCAGTAACTCGAGCCACACAAGTAATTATCAGGACTGTGGGTGACAAATGAAAAGAAAGGATTAAGTGTATTTTAAGAAGCGTTTCTTTTAATGTTTTATTTAATCAATTCCGTATCTTTGCATTTTGAAAGTCAAATTTGAGAGAGCGTAGCAATTAACGACAACCTCTAAGTAAGCGTTCAGAAGTTGAAGACTGCAGAATACAGTTACTTCTATCTGTGAATGCTTTCAATAAACAAATTATATGTGTACACACGCTCACACACACACACACACACACACACACACACACACACACACACACACACACACACGAACACACACGCGCGCGCACACACACATTTATAAAGCCTTACGGTCCTACCATATTGAAACACCGGTTCTCGTACGATCACCGAAGTTAAGCAACATCTAACCTGGTCAGTACCTAGATGGGTGACTCCTTGGGAATGCCAGGTGCTGTAAATTAAAATGTGCAGATGGTGTCTTGTATAACGGCTAGGAATTGAAAATTGGTTAACCGTGTTCCTATCTAATCGGTTTCGTTAACGCGAAAGGTATGAATCCATAACTTCTCTCCCTCCATCTATGGATTAATTAGTAGGATTCATATTAGGAAATAATTATTATATCCCCAAAAATGTACAATTTAATAAAATCAAAATTACTGGCTTCAGATTACCCACAAAACATTAAGACGTAAAAACCAACCAACTAAATCACCCAAAACACACACACACACACACACACACACACACACACATATATATATATATATATATATATATATATATATATATATATATATATATGTATATATATATATATATAATCACATTGAATCACACACACACATATATAATAATATATATATATATATATATATATATATATATATATATATATATATATATATATAAGGTTAGTTGCAAAAAATACTGTCGTTTTCTGACGTTCAACTTAATGTCAAAAACGACATTATTTTAACCAACCTAATATATATATATATATATATATATATATATATATATATATATATATATATTATATATATATATATATATATATATATATATATATATATATATATATATATATATATACATTGAATCACACACACACACACACACAAATACACACACATATATTTTATCTTCAACATCATCACTTGATAAGACACCGAGTGTGTTGAAACAAAATGGCTATTTTTGTAGTGATTTTACAGCATACTTATGTTATATTTTTTTATAAATAATAATTATATCTGCTCTACTTTGTATTGAGCACTCTTTTAAGAATAGTAATTGTTGGTTATTAGAATTCATTCCGCATATACCAATTATATACTTGTTATATATATAAATTCTAATATATATTAGTTAATGCGTGTGTAATATGACATCTACTTTTCATTATCTAATATCTTTAATTTAGTAAGGAATCCGATCTCTTGAACTGTCAAGTTATCTTTTTTTTGTCATGCATTTACAGTTTAAAGCCAGAAATATCAATAAATAATATAATGTTCTAGTTCAAACATTCTGTCACATTTGACGATATGTGTAAATAGGAATACACACACAGATATATATATATATATATATATATATATATATATATATATATATATATATATATATATATATATTTCTTAGCTTTAGGAACCAGTATTTAGGAGGACGTTACATGTCTGTTGAAGACACTGTGATAGCGAAGGAATACTCTGTAGGGAAGTTCGATTTTCACCCTCTTCCTATTGCCGCAGATTTTGATATAGAACCCAGGGCGTGGCAAGCCTACCCTATATAGATTTAAATTAAAATGCCGCGCTAACGTTTCTCTGTTAATCCTTTGAACCAAAAGTTTCTTGCCGTGGCCCATCAAGGCGAAAAGATGGCGGAAAGTTCCCGTGGTCTAAGATTATATACAGAAATTTCCATTTCGTCACTAAGACTTAAGAGATCTGCCTCGACTGAAAAGTATATCCGAGTATAAATTAAATTGTCTCAGATAATTCCACGTTGTACTCTAGACATTGAACCTTGGTAATCCGGGCACACAAATACACGAATGCCTATACGCATGCATACACTCACTATGATTTTTATTACTATAAGTTCTTCGGCTATATGTCACGTTTGCCTTATTTACAAAAAGGGAAGCACGTTTCACTCCAGCCGCGTGAAATATTTATATTTAGCAGGACTTACCATGAATCGAAAATAGTTCTGGTTATGACGATAACCTACACCCAGCAGCAAGGCCTCTCATCGAGATATTGGATCTTTTGAGAAGTGTGGAATCTCTCCAAAATTGTTGTGGTTCAATTTTGACCCAGGTTGGTAGCTCCTCTTAGGGTCCAAGTTATGGGCAAATAATGAACCCCAAAACAAAAAACGAAAGACAAAAGTATAAAAATATATATTTATATTAAAAAATACCAGCAATATATATTTATGTAGAAAAATTTACCAACTACATATTTATGCTAAAATGAAAAGTAATATATTTTATCTGCATTTACAATTGTGTTCAAAATATTTAGATTTTAGTATTAAATAAGCCACAGAGGTTGAAAGGCCGCTAAACAAAATCAACTAAATGCAACAAGCAGGTGGGCAACGGCGAGGATTCAGAGAAAATGGAATCAAAAACTCATACCTAACATGATGAAGAGACAGTTGAAATTTCTAGGGCACATAAGGTAGAAAGAGTGCTCGGAAAATTTGGTACTCACAGGGCAGATTGAATGCAAGAAGAACAGAGGGAAATAGGGCATAATAAATATATATATATATATATATATATATATATATATATATATATATATATATATATGTGTGTGTGTGTGTGTGTAATATCATTGATGATTAGCAGGAAAAAATTCGATATTTTGAATATGATCACTTTTCTTCTTCCACCCTGACTTTTAAATTGTCAAGAGCCGGAAGAAAAAAAAATCTGGGTCACCCAGTCGGCTTGCTTATTTCTCTCTTTTGTTTCTTTCCCTCTCTCACTTTCTTTACTATTTCCTCTCCCCGTATCTCTCTTTCTCCCCCTAAACAAACCTTATATTGAAATCTCTGTCTTTCTCCCACATTTTTTCTTTCAACTTTTAATATTAAAACTTTTCCTTTTTCTTTTCTCTATTTTTCTTTGTTTTTTTTTTCTTATTTTTTTTTCTTGTGTCTGAATAAATTAAACTTCATTTATTTATGTAAAACTGATCTGAAGAGATAGATGGATGAATTCTATAAATTAAATTATATCCTGACCTAATTCTGTCTTCCTCATATATATATATATATATATATATATATATATATATATATATATATATATATATATTCCTTATATATATATATATATATATATATATATATATATATATTTTTTATTCATATATATATATATATATATATATATATATATATATATATATTCTGTATTCATATATATATATATATAAAGTTGTATGATTATGAGTGTAAAAAGTCATATCCATATAACTGAATATGTTAGCTCTATCACAGATATTGAGCACTTTACTAACTAGCGCGCACACACAGATATATATATATATATATATGTATATATATGCATATATATATATAAATATATACATATATCTATATATATATATATATATATATTATATATACTTATATATATACTAATATATATATATATATATATGTCCTATATATATATATATATATATATATATATATTATATAAACTTACATATATATAATATATATATATATATATATATATATATATATATATATATATATATATATATATATATATATATATATATATATATATATATATATATATATATATATTTAATTTTAAAACAAGGCAGTAAAGCAACTAAGACAGAAAAGCTTGGTGTCTATGTGGAAGAATTAGAAAGCAGTAAAATTACTTAGGAGTGGGAAAAAAAGATTAATCAGAATCACAGTAGAGGGTGATTGAGATTGCATTTAAATTCTTGAAGATTAAAGTTGGCTAGAACGCATGGAGCCGAAAGGAAGTTCCACAAGCGAGAAGTACGAGAAAAAAACTGATAGCGTAGAACTTACGGTTATATCAAGCCAACTCTACTGTAAATTGATGAAACCTTGTCGCATGTCTAGTATGGCGCTTACATTCAAAGCGTTTACTAATTAAGTCAAATGTTAGACTGATTCTCAATTTCAGGAATAGGCACGCAATATACCATTTGGTAATATTTAATCGACATTGCAGGAATTGCTTTACTGCTATGATGATAGAATTGTTTAAGATGAATCCAATGAATAAACAATGTTCAGAATCAAGAAAACACAGGAATGGCATTATTTAAAACGTATTGTGATGACATCATAAATGAATTATGAAGAATTATGAATTAATAAACATAATTAAAGAGTGACCAATACTCTACAAGCCTTGGAAAGGAACGGTGGACAGGAGGCACTGGCAATCATTAAATTAAAGATGCCCACATATGGTTCTATTCACCAATAACCTATCATGTGACCATCAGATGATTACCTAATGGACGATTGTATCAGAGAACCAGTATTCATTACTGAAAGGACATGCCTTATTATTACAACTTCTTATTACTGTAACATTTTTTTTTACCAGGCCTTATATTTCGGTCATATATTTTTGAGATCTTTTAACAGTGTGATGTTATCATTTAAATAAAGCAACTACAGTAAAAACAAAAACAAAATAATAATAATAATAATAAATTGTATTATATCAAAAGAAACATGGCGCAGTAGATAAAGGCGTTATTTGAATTCAATGACTTTACTCAAATAGTTGTGTGTTCAGTACTTCGCTACAGCTGAGGTGAACAACAAAAATAAAAATAGTGGAATGAATTGAATGGAAATAATTGATAGTGAGATGTCCAGGAGAGGCATGGCAGGTGGAACTAGTAAAATCTACTAATGTA
>CAHIKZ030001574.1:190000-242500 GCA_903632075.3 Acanthosepion pharaonis | reverse complement strand
ATTGCTGAATAATTCTCAGACAAAACGATGACATGTTTACTGGTTTTAAATGACGTTCAATCAGTTTACAAACATTAAAATTAATTTTAAGACTTTTTTATGTTTATACATACTTTTTATAGATACAAATATTTAAGTAAATGCTCTGCTTATAATAAACAGTATCAAACATTTACCGACCTGAATTTAATACTGTTTATTATAAACAGATCTTTTACTTAAATATTTGTATCTATAAAAAGAATGTATAAACATAATTGTCGGATTTTGTCCATTTCATAATGCGTGACGTCATTTCTTTACATTTGATACGCCATGAGCAGATATGAATGTACGTGAGAGATTCATGGAAGATTGAAGTTTAAATACAGTAAATTCGACCTTGCTAACCGAACGCTCCTTTGTGGCCAAATCGGTAAAGGCACGTCAAGCTAAATGACGGTTACGTATAGGATACAGGTTCGAATATTTTCTGTGAATATTTCTCGGACATTCAGGCCGGTAAATGTTGCTTAATACTGTTTATTATAAACTGAGCATTTAATTAAATATTTGTATCTATAAAAAGAATGTATAAATATAAAAATGTCTTAAAATAATTGTCGGACTTTGTACATTTCATTAAAATTAATATTTGATTATTTTTTTAAATTTTTTTTTATAAAATATTGTTAATGATTTTAAAGCATCACCAATTCACAGTTCACTGCCTTTAAACGTAACCCCTAACCCTAACGCTTAATCCTAACATATACTTTGGAAAATATCATGGCACTGTTGAGAATGGATAATAGATATACTATAGTGGAAAATTATCGTTTATTGTACATATTACAGTTTAACTTCACCAATATTTGACGGGTCGCATTTTAACTGAAGCCAATTTTAGCACAGTTTAAGAATAAAACACACAGAAAAAATTCTCGAAAACAAATTTTATGTCAACATTGGCTGACTGTAATGTGTAATCATAAATTTTACCTGCCAACGAAATGGTGCATATTTGGTTTTCTGTACATGTTGTACACCCCGAAGTTACACTGATATTATGACATGTAAGCAAGTAGAACGAATGAAATATTACTTGTATGAAGATAGCCCGATATGTTGAACATTTGTTGTGGACATCAAAAATAAGCAGCTGAAGAAATTCAAATGTCTTCCTAGTTTGATAAAAGACGCCACAAAATTTTACACAAAATGCCGAAAGCGCGTATATATAGCGAAAGTGTTCTTTTCTATATATTAGGCAAATCAGTAAGACGTGGCAAAATTTCGTTAGAACAAAGAAAAGATTTCTGTTCCACTAATATTAGGGCTGGTGGATTTTATTTGGCACTCAAGTTGAAAGTAGGGGTTTTGAGATGCTTAATAAGGACACAAAAGGTTTTTTTTTTTTTCGAGCCCTTTCCATATTTAAAGAAACTAGTTTAAAGATTAACTCTAGGTTCGAAATTGTAGCGTTGCAATTTCATTCCGTTTATCAGTGAATGATTTTAAAATTTATAATTTATAGAAGTTTTACAAGTGGCATATTACTAAATCCTTGTGACATCAAATAAGATCTTCATTTAATTCAAAAGGAAATTATGCTGAGTATTTAATTATATTGTTATCCCCTGACTCGTATGGGCACCATGTGTACTCTAGACGCAGTAGAAGTGGCGTTTCTTGCGTAGAAGCACTACTACTAGACCGGTTGCTGCCCAAGGCTATAGAACCCAGTCTGTCCTGCTATTTATCCATATGGGAGAAGAAGCGGATTCATACCCTCCCCAAGAATATTAACACGTAAGTGAATGTAATGGTTCCGACTGGTATTCGAACTCGGCTCTCCGATTCCTCTATCTGAGCCACTATTCATTACTCCACTGTATTTATTATGATGTAATATATTATACAGTGTAGTAGTTTTTAGTTTTTGTTTCAATAAACAGTACAAATGTAAAACATTTTTCTTATATTTTGTGCACAGCTATGGCACACTTATGGAGTTATATACGCTTTTATCTATTTTTAGATTTTAGAAATTATGATCTAGCAAATTATCTAACAAATCTTATTCACTGAGTAGCCTTTTTGGTAATCTTTTACAATTTTTTTTACATAATGTTTACTCATCGAATACAGTAAAAAAATGCATATTTTGCTCGTAGTAATTCATAATTAGCATTCTGGTTTGACTATATTTCCCATTCCATGTATCTAACGCATACAAATATCAACTATATTTTTATTTAGCATTGAAATAGTAAAATTTTAAAGTCACTTTGTAAGCAAAAAACCTGCAGAAATAAGATATTTCTGTACATATTTTTCAGGCGTTTTTTTTTATTAAAACTAAATGTACATAATTGGTAAAAGCCACGAATCTAATCTTTGGTATCAGTGCCTATCAAATCAAACTCCAGCATTAACGTTGAGTGCGCTACTGATTCTCTATCAACCGATCTAATGTAATATCTAATCTAACAGATGAAAGTTAAATCCTGAAAAATGAAAAAAAAAAAAAAAAAAAAATTAAGAGATAGAAATTAATATATTTCGATGTATGCTGAAAAAATAAGGAAGGACATATAGGCAGCGAAGAAGTTTTAAAGAAAATAGGAATTTCAAATAAAAATATACTTACAAGGAGAAACTGAGAAACGGACATGAATTTCTGAGACACATAATGAGGAAAGAGGGCTTCGAGAATTTAACATTCAAAGTTCGTATTGAAGACGATAGAATCAAAGCGAGAAGAGTGTGAAATACTTTGTAATTTTTAATAATTTCGCCCCAAGCAAGAAAATGAAACCCTTAAGATGCTAGGAGTTACTGACTGTTAGAGAATATGAGAAAAAAAAAAAAAAAAAACTAGAAATGTGAGAGGACAATAAAACAACTGAAATTAAGTGAACAGAATATAACTATTGACATTGCATTTAAATTTTTGAAGATCAAATTTGACTGGAAAGCAGCAAACCGGGAAAATAGTTCCACAAGTAAGAAGTGAGAGAAAAGAAACTGTTAGCTAGAACTTACGGTTACATCTAGGTGTAAAATGATGAGATCTTTCCGCCAAAGTAGTGTTGCGTTTAAATTCATAAAATCTATGTATCATAGAAGAAAGTTTATCAGATCAATAATCATGAAAGCATTTATAGAAAAGGTACAGGGTAACTGCATTACCGCGGTGGGAATGTAACTGAAGGCGAGGTGCTTAGGTGAAGTCCAATGACATTGTAGATTCTTTTTTGCATGTTATCAGCAGATGGCGCAACGAGTCATTCTCATGGAGGTTAGCATCAACCCTATGCTACTGGAAGGCATGATGTGTTCTCTCTGTTGATTAATAGTGAGTAGTTTCTTGTTGGAAGCATTAAAAATAACAAGCCATTTCTTGCCTCAGCTAACAACAGAACGCAGATCCTTTTTTTTAGATCAGCTGCCAGTTTGACTTTTCTGAAACGGTCACACTTGCTTCCGACAGAAGTCAATAGTTTAAAAATTCGCACAGGTATTGCAATTGCAGTAAACACACACACACACACACACACACACACACACACACACACACACACACACACACACACACACACACAAATAAATAAATAAATAAAATAAGACAACGCCATATGCTTAGAAAATAAATATTAAATTATTTACAGTCGACCTGCTACTTCAAATCAGGGGTCGGCAGCCTTTTCGAATGAGAGGTCCAGAAAGCTACCCAGTGTCTTGGAGAAAGGCCATGATGTCAAATTTACTATAATAAATTATCTCCACCTCTTACCGCTACGACCAGAAGACTGCTTTTGTCTGGAGTTTTAAAGAAAAAAGAACGAAGTTAATCTTATGTTATTTAAACACGTTTCCTTATTTTACTGCAGGTATAACAAAGTAACAACTAACACAATCAACAACTAAAAATGTAATTCCTTACTACAAATACAGTTAAAAATGGCAAATTATTTAATGAGACACTTGTTTCTGCTTATGACTTCTCCACATCAGGTGACATATTTGTCGGCAACAGGAGCAAAACATCATCCAGGTCGTTATCACTCAACCTTATTCGAAAAACGATTTTAGTATATTTCATTTTCGAAAAAAAAAGTTATTCACAAGCATATGTACTTCCAAATAATAATACCAATCAATAGGCTTTTATATTTTCCGCTTGGCAAATTATATTTCTTGTAGAAGTTAGCAGTACATTCGCAATTACATTTTTATTTTTAAAATTCCTCATATTATAAGTTGATTAACCCCAACTGATATGTTTCTGCCACTTGCTCCACAAAGTTTGTGTCCAGGTGTTAAAGTTGGCGGACTGGACAAAAATTCTTCGGAGGTGACCAGTGGGCGGGAGTTGCCGATCCCTATTCTAAATCTTCGCTGTTGTTATCTTAGCATATCTTCAGCTGGCTCTCAATCCGGGTAATTGTCTGGGACTCTCTAACCGAATCCTTTGTTTATTCTACGGGAAATTGATTACTCTGATCCCGCACTCGACATCCGGGGACATCTGGTCTTTGTTTACATTGCATACAAACGGACAAATGTCCTGATCTTTGTTTATATATCCATAGCCATTCAGCAGTTATACTCTCCGGCGTTCTTCGGTTGTTTATCGATGCTAGTAACATTTAGGGAATTTCAAATTGAACATTTTATTTAATCTATGAGGGTAGAATTTTTTTTTTCTTGTTTCCCTGTTGCTATATACGGATATATATATATATATTTTTACCACTCAGATAATGCTTGTCCTGTTTCCACTATTCGAATTCTTATTAATCGACACATGGTTTCAAATCTGAAGAATTAGTGTGCTGGGAAATGGAAGAGGAAGAAGGCAACATGGCACAACAGCCGAAAGGTTGGTATGGTATCAATCGGGTTGAAGACATTTACCTGAGTGTAAATGATATGAATAGTGCTAACTCCTTGTGGCAGAAATTTAGACAGAAATTTGTAACGTTAAACTACACAAATATCACGTTTTCACAATTTAGATTTCGGAAAAAAGATATTTAGTTTTATTTTTTTTCTTTTGCCTTTTTTACAGTATATTTACTAATTCTTTTTTTTCTACATCATTTATCGAAATTCATGATGAAAAGTTGTTTATAAGAGACTTAAAGACAAAATCTAAACTTATTTTCCCCGAAACAAACATGTAAGAGGGCAAGTAACGTGTACGTGTAAGGAAATGGAAATTTCCGTCAAAGACTTTCTGGTGGAGCACACGGCAGGTGAGTGGGGCGACACATATTCTTTTAGTCGAAAGATTACAGCAGAAAAAGGAAATTGGAGAATGGCGTATAAAATTCCTTCATCGATTCTGTAGCTATTTAGTAAAATTTCAAAAACTAAATAAAGAACAAAATATCTTTCTTGGTTAGAATCAAAATCATTTCAGGTATCAATACCATTTTAAGCACGCATGCAAAAATTCCGACTTCAAATTTACAAAATTAGGTAAAATATGAATTTAACATGAAATTAGATGTTAGATTTAACAAAAAAAAGTAAATATTCCACACGTTTCTTTCGAGCGTCTTATCTTTACTTATACGAAAGCTAAACGAAACCTGCATTTCTTTTATATGGAGATTTATTTATAACGTTGTCTGTTATCCTATTTCAAGCAAACTTTGGCGAGATGATTCTATAGATTTTAGACTGTATACAACAAGAACAAAGAGATTTTTATCCAAATATATGTACGCATACGAAATCCTCTTTACACGCCCGCAAGAATTATTTTATGTACGAGCATGCGTACAGAGTTAGAATGATAGAAAGAGAAAGATGGGATAGATAGATAGATATAAAGTGAAGTATGAGAGAGATAGAATGAAAGGTAAATAAGAGAGAGATAGGGAGAAACAAAATTGGAACATGAGAGCCATAGAAAGAAACGGAAATATGAGAGAGAGAGAGAGAGAGAGAGAGAGAGAGAAGTGGGGAGAAAGATAAGAAAGGAAAAATGAGAGGGATGGATAGACAGAAAGGCAAATATGAGAGAGATGTATAGGTATAAAGGGAAATATGAGAGAGAGAAAAAGAAAGAATGGTAATATGAGAGAGAGAGAGAGAGAGAGAGAAATAGAAAGGGAAAAAATGAGAGAGATGGAGCCAAATATGCAAATATGAAAGTGATAGAAAGAAAAATATGATAGAGAGGGATATAGAAAGAAAGGGAAACATGAGATAGATAGATAGATAGATAGATAGATAGATAGATAGATAGATAGATAGATAGATAAGGAAATATGAGAGATAGACATCGATTGATATGGAAATTTGAGAGCAATAGATAGATAGATAGATAGATAGATAGATAGATAGATAGATAGATAGATAGGGAAATATGAGAGCGAGAGATAGATACGGAAACACGAGAGATAAGATAAAAAGATAGATAGATACAGAAATAGATAAGTACTGAAGACTTATACATGTTTCCATACAAGAATATAGCTAGAATTAATAGTATATATATATATATATATATATATATATATATATATATATATATATATATATATATATGCGTACATGTGTATGTGTCTGTTCGTGTTAATAAAAAACTCGAACAGACACATATACACATAGCAAATGTACACACACATAGAAACACACTTAATCCCTCCATTTAAAAATCTATTTTCTTTAATCATTGCTAATTATTTCAATATTAAACGTTGCACAATATAAGTATATACATGTTATACAGAATAGGAACTTATTTATTGAGATATACATTGGACATATATATCTTTTAGACTGAACCCCCCATGTACGCATGTCTATCTGTGTGTGTTGATATCAAAATAAGTTGAGAACTGTGTACAGACTTATGGAGTCTGTGATCGATAGCTATCCAGACAAAAATGCAAGGTAAAAGAAAATATATTGTGAAAATAATGATTGATGAGTCAAATTAGCGAACCGATATTTTTATTTCATTTCTTATTGCATTTGCTTCCATAATTGACGTGCGATACAGATCAATAAAAATCACTTATTGTCGACACAATACTTTTCTGATGCAGCGAGATTTACTTTGCATGTGATGTTATTTACATTAGTGTGTGATTTTGCATTTCCTGAATTAAAATCCATTTGAATTAGCGTTTGGTTTCGCATTCACTTTTTTTACCAACCTGTTTCGAGTAACTAATAGCTCAAAACATAATTAACCAGACTTTCTTACATTCTGTTCTATCACTTCTCTGTCACTCTCGTCTACCTCACTGGGACTTCTACGAGTCAATATCTGCTAGCCAACGTATGTCTTTACCATTGTGGCCACGGAGACCTGCTTGACTAAGCAAGATTAGAATTACCTATTTAAAGAACGCACGTTAAGTGTTAATCTGAATACAGTGAAGAGGATTCGGAAAGAGTTGCATACGAAGTTGTTTTGCGTAACCCCTAGTGACGGCGACGTTATGCCTCCATTCATCTTCCCACAGCGCCTCAAATTCAAATCGTACGACTACATCAAGTGCCTTGAGGAGGGAGTGCTGCCCTGGGTCAACATGAAGGCTGCTGGAAACCCATACGTCAAGGGCTATGGTAAGGACTATGGCAGCATTCACGAACTAAAACAAGGAGACCGTCTAGAAGAGACGAAGAAGGTTCCGAAGTCGTCTTGGAGGCCATGGTTGAAGTCAATGGCGATTTATTCTGTCGTATTTCAAGATATATATGTGCATACATTTGGCAAATATATCTGTTAAAATGAGATGTCACTGTTATTTTAATTTTTGCATAATTTAGACGACAATTTATAAATCGCATCATATATACATATATCCAGGTACTTTCTTAAAGGGGTCTTTTATTTATCAGCTACAAAATTTTATGTAAGAAGCTGAACGAGCATGTAACTAGTTAGCATTAAGTTAAATTAACGCCCCATCTCTTTCGTTTTTGATTCTTGGTAAGTTTGAGTGTCAGATTTCGATACATCTTACGTAATAATGTAACAATCTGTATCTTCAAGGAAATTGTCTAAGTTTACATGCAGACAACTTAAAAAATAGCGTAGGACACATTCGTCAGGTTAATAACGGTAAAGGCCACAAGTCTATTTTTAAAGTATTCTGCTTTTTGAAATTAAATTAATCATTCACTCACTAGTAATTTAACATCGCCTGAAGAGACAGTTATAGCGTTGAAATATAATTTTAATTGTGTAGCGATTTTCAACATGTTGTTTTAATATCATAAAATAATTTCACTGGACATATTGATGCTAACATGGAAGGGATGAAAGCAGCTCATAACCTACCAATAAGCTAGTGTTGACAAAATAGGAATTAGAAGAAATAGCAAAAACACAAAATAGACAAAAGATAGGAAGCTGTGGAGAGGCATGATCACCTACGACGCGAAGGGGTACGGCACAAAAAAGAAAATACATTGTCAAATAATCGATGAACACATTGAATATAACAATAAAATGGTGTTTAGACAGTAATAACCTGTTGACATATATATATATATATATATTTATATATATATATATATATATATAAGCAAATATATGGATATAGATCCGACAGTATGAAGAAAAATTTACGGAAAAAACAAACAAAAATCCTAATATGCAATTATGCTGTTTTAATGCAAATATAATGTCAACGTTTCGGTCTAGTAGACCATCTTCAGGACATATTCATAAAACATAATTAACATTAGACTATAATTAACATTAGACCTGATCATATTGTGAAACGGAACGCTGATCTTGAAAAATTACAGTTACCTGTTTTGATCAGTCTTACTCTTATGTCCATCGTCTTTTCATGTTGAATTGAATATAGTCTAATGTCAATGATGTTTTTATGGATATGTCCTGAAGATGGTCTACTTGACTGAAACGTCCGACGTTGACATTAAATTAACATTAAAACAGCAAAATTGCATATTAGGATTTTTGTTTGTTTTTTTTCGTATATTTTTCTTCATATATATATATATATATATATATATATATATATATATATATAATATAGTATGCATTAAAGTCAAAACACAAAGGCGGCAGTCTGTTTCATGCTTATATGCAGTCGCTTAGGCAAAGCATCAAACAGTCTGTCGCCTCTGTGAGTTAACCTCAATGGCCACTTTATCCATACTACCCTGATTTTGACCAATTTAACCCATAAATATATTACCTTACCAAAATATTTTTTAACATTCAAGCACGCAGGAACACACACGCGCTCCACACACACTAGTACATAAACACACACACATTTTTCACACACACACACACACACACACACACACACATATATATATATATATATATATATATATATATATATATATATATATATATATATATATATATTTGCTTAACCGACTTCTCATGCTCTGGTTGGAGCGTCTTGGGGATAACAGTCGTGGCTCGTGGGGTTTTTTCCTGATGGGTAAGGGAAACTCGGATGAGTTCCACCACGGAATATGTAAAATTTCAGTGCTATATCAAGTCTAATTCGTTACCGCTTCGTCACCGAGGCCCATTTGTACAGTTGGTATAACCTTTGATTGATAACGTAACTATCCGGGTTTCAATTCTCGGTAATGGACACGCACTGCTGATGAGTCCCAAATATAGGACGAATCGGCCCTCCGGTACATTTTGCATTCTGTTGAGGTTTCTTCTAGACGTAATTAATGAATTAATTATAATTATCTCAAATCACACAAACACACACATATATGCATCGGTAGTATGAATTGGCTGGATTTTAAGTTTAGTTCATATCATTTTTTTATTGTGCTTAATAAATATTTCTGGGTTTTGTTTTTTTTTAATTTTAGGTCAGCGAATCGGTAGTGAATTATGCATCTGGAAATTATTCATATTTATCTCTATCTCACTCATTTAAAACGTTAACTCCTCTCTTTAAAACTCCTCTCTTTTAAATTTTAATACCCACCTTCACCTTTAATATATTCCTGTTCTTCTTTCTTCTGTTACACCTCTCTCTATATTTTTTTTTATATTTCACTCTCAAATTTTGTTTCCCACCCCACACATACACTCTCACTAAAACTTTGCTTTTTATATATATAGTTATATTTTATCGATTTCTTTTTTATTTGTAGGTCTGATGAATTGGATCGTGATTACGATTCCAATGTAATAAATTATAAACATGGAATATTAGTGTTTGAGCCTTTTATATTATATTCTTACTCTGTCCTGGACATTGTGTTCTATCTGGATTTTATCCTCTTGTAAATTCATATATATGGGTAAAATAGCAGGACAGACTGGGTTCTATAGCCTTGGATGGCAACTGGTCTAGGAGAAGGACAACTCTGAATTCAAAATCTGCGGAGGGTCGTTTGGGAACCTTGTGGCATTCGGTGCACCAGGTCTCTGTATTCGTCCCTTCAAAAAGTGTGGATGGTCCTGCACGAAGCCTTCACCACTATAATCAAATCTCATGTGCCGGTGTCGGGCTGTCGGTTTCCTGGAAACTGATCTGCTTGACCCTCATACGTCGAATCTCGACGGGAGAGCCAATAATTATATATATATATATATATATATATATATAAATGTATGTATTGATCACTAATATTAACAATATATATATATATATATATATATATATATTTTATATATATATGAAGAAAAATATACAAAAACAAACAAAAATCCTAATATGCAATTATACTGTTTTAATGTTAATATAATGTGATCTTCAGAACATATTCATAAAACATAATTAACATTAGAGTATATTCAATTCAACATGAAAAGACGATGGTCATAATAGATTCTTATATTTTCGTATAAGCTTGAAGTCTTCCATGTTATAAAGCAAATTCAGGTTTGTATTTCCAGTAGACAGTATGTAAGCAAATATATGGATACTGTCGGATCTATATCCATATATTTGCTTATATATATATATATATATATATATATATATATATATATACATATATATATATTAGGTTGGTGCAAAAATAATGACGTAATAATGTCGTTTTTTTCACGTTTTTTAAGGTCTAAAAACGACGTTATTTAAATACATTATTTTTGCACCAACCTAATATATATATATATATATATATATATATATATATATATATATAAAAAAATTTTATTATCTTTAATTGCCCGGGTGTACATGGCTAAAAATTTCATAACCGCACAACTCTGCATTTAAATATCCCCTGTCTAGAAATGTCTGCCTACGTCCACGCTTGACGTCCACGCTTGACGTCCACGCTTGACGTCCACGCTTGCGTGAACCTTCCGTGAGTATACTAAGCTACGCGCCCACCCCTCATTTGTTTAAGGTGTGTCCTTTGCAAGCGTTTGATTGTTCTTAATAAAAGAATTCCATCGATAAAAACTTCTTCACCGCCTTAACCAGGTACTGAGCCGTCACTCTATCGAACTGACGCCTTTATCCACTGTGCCTCAGAACTAGGCGAGGGGAATTAACAGGAGATACCTGATAACTGACATCCATTAGACATGTCACGTGGAACTAGAATAGTCTACACCAGTGAGCGAAATAAAGGGCTCAGTTCGACATTCCAACCACCTGAAGAAGGCCGGAGTGCACAACGGCCGAAACTTTGTGATAAATATAGCGACAAATATGAGGACAATATTCCGAATAATGGTGAAAAATATCTAATGATACATTTTTATGTTGTTTTATTTTTGTTAAATATATAATCGCTTAATTTTGCAAAGGATTACAATAATTTTTTCTTTCTTGGGCATTTTCTCACCAGCGGCACGTATTTCGATCAAATATTTTTTTACCAGAAGAGTAAGTGGAAAAATCGTTTGCATCAAATATTATTGTATTAGCTTGAGTCAAAAACCATTTCTGCTTTTGATTAATGTTTTAATCATTTCCCCCTAAGCATGGCAATGAAAACATTAAGGTTTACTGAGTGTGAGAAGATATGCGAAAAAATATTTTTAAAGAGAAAAAATAAACAAAAGAACCAGAATTAACCAGAATTAAGAAGAGAAGTTAACGTCGACGTTGCATTTAAATTTTAGAAAGTTCTCGCGTTGGTTAGATCCAGTGACAGGACCCAAAGAGTGTGAGTTCAATACCCGGTTAAGGCAGTGGAGAACTTGGAGAGGGAAATTAACAGGAGATAACTAATAACTGACATCCATCAAACATGGCACGTGGAACTAGAACAGCCTACCCCAGTGAGCGAAATAAAGTGTACAGTTCGACATTCCAACCACCTGAAGAAGGGCGGAGCGTACAACGGCCGAAACGTTGTGATAAATATGGCAACACAGATGAGGACAATAGTCCGAATAATGTAAATAATATACATAATACCTCATCTCAGAAATATAGACAGCAACTAAATAAAGTTCAGTCTGTAAGGTCGATTGTGCAGATAATTCTTTGTCACTGTATTGGCCTAATATTTTGAACTCATTTTGGAACACATGTGTCGTATTTATTCCCCGTTTTTATTTTTTAACTCATTTTTGAACATATGTTATTATATCATTGAGGAAAGTTTAATTAAGATGAGGCATTCGTCATTACATTTGGTTTGCAAATCCTTACATTACTAATTCTTGTGTATAATACGACGAGTAAAATACGATCCAGGGATTCTGAAGTTAAAAACAAGGAATGAATTACATCCTTGTGTATAATACCACACCCTGCTTATGAAGATAAATATAAGGGAATAAATTATAACTTTGAGTATAATATGAAACCTTAGTACAGCTATCAGTATGAGCTTTTTGTAAGTATTAGATAAGCCATTAAAATGTCGTATATATATTTCACTAAATTTTTTTTATTTTTTCACGCTATCAAAGAATAGATATAAAATGGATGTTTGGCCATTGTGTGTTTCTTCACCTAATTTTCGTTTCAAAACAATTTCAAATTTCTGGGGAATGATGCTAACTAGTAACTACTAACGGTAATTAATTTTAAGGTATTAATTAATCTATAATACTTTTCTGTTTTATATGACTTTATTATATTTCTATATATTAATAAACTCTAATGACAAAATTACGCAGGTGTAGGATTTAAGAACGCTTTATTCAGTTGGGAATACACGGTTCCTGGACTGTAACCTTTTATAGTCCCAGTAAAGAGAAATATCTCTTTCAAAGAGGAGAGTAACAAAACAAGGGGAGACCACTCTTGATTGTTCATAAGATAAACTATGAATATATAAACAAATAGTCTTTCATTAAGAATGAAGTGAGAAATTAAAAAAAAACGGCAAGAAAATGAAAATAGAAAGAAACTTTATATTTTGAGAAAAGAGACTGAAATCAACCGGTAATAATAAGCATCTATTTACAAGTAACAATTGTTTTCAAACACATATATCTGTTTTTTTTTTTATTAACGTTGCTGCAATACATATATATATTTTTAATTATTATCTTTATAGATATCAAGATTAAAGTAACAGGGTTTGTTTTTATAAATGTTCTGCCATATTGTTTTTGGCAATCTGATTTTTTTTTTCTTCAGTAACAATTAAATTTACAAATGAAATGAAATAGTCTCTAATTTAAAACTTTCTGTAAAATTACATGTACATCACAATGATCTGTTAGAGCTGCTCAGCAACTTTGACACATTCGGGAAAGACATCAAATCAATCAAAAATATCAACTGGCAGCAAACCGCTTGCATACGGATAAAAAATAAGTTCAGAAATTATACAAAGATAGAGAGCAGTGTAAGGCAAGGATGTGTCTTCTTAGCTGACTTATTCAATCCATACAGCGAGAACTGGAAATCCTACCAGGTTTCATTGGCGGCCACAATGTTAATAGCCTAAGATAAGCAGATGAGACAGTGTTTAAAGTAGACACGGAAAGCACACGTTGGCGAAGGAGAGCTAGAAGAAGGGACTAAGCATATACCACAAGAAGACAGAATGCATGGTCATCAGCCTAAAGATAAGCCCAAAATATAAAAATATCTTGCCTGCATGAATTAGTGCCTCCGACCTGTTGGTCAGGGGCACTAAATTCATGCAGGCAAGATATTTAAATACGTGTAAGTCCCATAAAAAATATGCTGTGATATTTGATAACCATTAATGACCGCCAAGATCAAACTCCCTTACCTCAGATAATTGTTTCTCTTAGTAAAATTCTTACCCAAAATTAAGACCATAAGCCTTGTCATTTGAGCATGGTCATAGCACAGACACACAGATAGATGTCTCCAAGTACATGTACAGACTAAATTCATCTCATCTTTATCAAATCAAAGACCTTGAATATAACTCGTACTAGATAAATAGATTTTTTTTTAAAAACTTGGAGAAAAATGTCTATCCCAGACTCAAATGTCTTTTGTTAATAAAATAAAACCAGACAGCGAAATTAAGATACTCAATCCTAAACTTTTATTCCTAGAATGTGTTTCTTTGTTAATGTATTTCAATATTCTTTGAATTTTAAAGGAAAAAAACATTAGCAGCTTTTAAAGCCGAATGATGACGCCATCTTTGTTGACGCCTGTAAAAACCAAAGACAATTTTAAACAAACCAAATAAAACTAAAATGAACTATTTAGGCGTAGTCATAAAACGCACACATAATAAAATTAAAAAAAAGTAAAAACACGAATACGATTGCATAAAGCTTCTCCCACATGAATTAAATACTTCAAAGCTGGTGAATTGACCGAACAATTATTCTAACACACCATGTCAACTACAAGTGTAAGTTTGGAAAAAAAATTCTAGAATAATCTATGAAAATAAATAACTAAATAGATAAAAAGCATAAAACTTGTATATGCCACTAATAAAAGTGATAAATAAATATATAAAATATTTTGAAATAAAAAAGAAAGCGGGGAAAATTTTTTTTTTAAAAATTACAAAAGGAGATAATTGTCTGGTATAAAAGGTTATGGCTTTTTTTTTAAATTGACTTTTGCTGAGAATAACAGATATAATGCCATGTCATTTACGCAAAGCACAAATGGCTAATTTCTCTGACGTTCATGTCAATGTTATCAATTCATTGTTGTCTCTGCAACTGCGACGACCATAAGGGCCATCATTAACTTTTGATGGAGTAATTTTAATTTTTATGGATAGGCAGTAGATAGGAATAAAATATTTAGTAAAAGAACTGACATTCATCAGCCACGTTCTAGGCCACTTATTTCATTTAAGATATATTTCTGTCCGTTTTAGTTATATTGCGCTGTTTTAAGGTAACTATTTCCAATCACAGACACTGACCGCTTGAAGTTGCGCGATACGCATTAAATTAACAGTCACGGTCGTTCGCTGCTTTACCGGAATTTAACTTATTATATATATATATATATATATATATATATATATATATATATATATTTTTTTTGTTTCAAAAATATGATTCCTTCGCTACATAAGAGTTCTCATGTTTCAAAAATGAGAGCCGAAACCATCCAAGTAATTATTAAAATTAGGTTGAATTGAGGTGTTTAGCCTCGTTTCATCTTCAAGCGAAATTTTAGGAATAAGCTATCTCTTGGTTTACGTGTGTTTTTAGGCATGGTCCGTTATAACATTCGTTATTGTGAGAGTGATTAGGCTAGTTTTCTTCGTTAAGTGCTCAGAGAGTTAATTCTATAGATTCATCATCTTCTGAGAGGTTTTGCTATGGTTGGGTAGGGTATCTATTTCAAGGCTAATATTGGCGGTCATCCTCTAGTTAGTTCCCAGTGAGGGATATTTTAAAGGCGAGCTTACAAGTCGTCATGTGTCGGGAGGATTGTGATTTATTATTGTCTATCTGATCATCTATTTATTTATTTGTTTATTTAAGTGGGTGTTTTATATACAAACCGTATTGCACTGATTTTCAATTTGTTTTTTGACGACTACAGAAAGGGTTTTTCCTCTTTAATGATTTGGCTAAGCTTTTAAGAATTTTATTAAACTATGGAATTTTTTTATGCTAATTATTTAATGCGAAAATTTGGTGATGTCGGCAAAAAAACCGTTAACTCCTGCCTATGGTTTAATAATTTTTCATTATTTAGAAACTTAATGGTGTGTAGTTTTTTACGAAAAATGCCTAAAAACACACGTTAACCAAGAGACGGCTTATTCCTAAAATTTCGCTTGAAGATGAAACGGGACTAAACACCTTAATCCAACTTAATTTTAATAATTATTTGGATGGTTTGTATATATCCGAGACGAAAAGATATAATTCGAAATGAAATATGTTTTTTTTAAGTCTATATCCATTATCAATAACACATTTTAAAAAAAAGTTTCGATTCGCATTATATTGTGCCATTTTATATTATTAACCTTACTAATCTAATTTTTGTATGAATGATTCATTGGCTTGAAGCAATCGAATGTGTGACTACATAAAGGAGTTGGGTTTCGATCCCGGCTTGAGTAATTGCATGTCTAATCATACTGTTGAACTGTGATACAGCGAAATAGCCTTGTATTTATATGAATATATTAAGCTCTCGTCATTCGATCGAGCACTATAGGGAAAAGGCTAATTTCAGAACAGTAGCCGCCGCCGCTATAAACGCAACGCTCTTTATTTATGAATTGAGCTCTCTGGTTGCTGATGTTTGTATATATCTCGTATATAATACGTTAAAATTTCCTTTTCCGAGGGCTTAGGGGTAGGATCTCCCACTGATGCCAAATTGGTCGGGTTTTGATACCGGCTTGAAACAATTGCATATCTAGCTACACTGATGAGCTGTGATACAGCGTAACAGGCTTGTATGTAGATGACTATCTATCTATCTATCTATCTATCATTCTATATATATATATATATATATATATATATATATATTACCACTTTCTCTCTCTCTCTCTCTCTCTCTCTCTCTATATATATATATATATATATATATATATATATATACGATGTTGCATCTTTTCTACAATTTCTAGATATGTTAGAGAGATTCTCAATAAAATGTAATGAGTGAAAACCTAGCGGGAAATAAATTATGCTGATATTTACTTGTCATTTTTTTTCTGTGGAGGGTCACCAAATTTTTTAATCTTGTGTTTTGATTGTCCTTTAACAGATCAGCAGAATAATGCTATATTGTCTACGAAAATTTGAGAGTAATTAGCTGGAGTGCCGTGTATTTGTGTTAAATTTTAATATTTGCTACACTGGAGAGATGACAGGTCAATTTTCTCAAGGGAAATATGATATGACAAATTTATATTGATTTGTTATCGACAGAAACACAAAGCTCCAAAGGAGAAGTGGACGGAAGTAATATTTTTTTTCCTTTTTTTTTTTCTTAATCGCAATTACCCCAATCAACGCAGTTAAGCCACTATGACAGATGGGTGTGAAAAAATTAGAAAACAGAAACGCTGTCAAGGTGAGGGCAATGTAACAGACAATAGATAGCGACTGACACTGCGTTTAAGTTTTTCAAGATCAATGTTAACTGGAGAGTATAGAGCCGGAAAAGTATACTACAAGAGCGATAAAAGGTACTGTTAGCATAGAACTTGCGATTGCATCCAGCCAAGTCAACTGTAAATTTATTAGACCTTGTTGGCAATCTGGTACTTCCCTTAAATTTAAAAAAATCTCGCTACCATAGCGAAGAACTCATCCGAACATTTATTTTTGAAGTATCTGTCTATATTTCTGAGATGAGGATTAAGTATACCACTTAGATTTTTCGGACTATCATCCTCATCTTTGTTGCCATATTCATCACAACGTTTCGACCGTTGTACGCTTCGGCAGATAAATGATAACTGACATCCATTAGATATGGCACGTGGAACTAGAACAGTCTACCCCAGCGAGCGAAATAAAGGGTTCAGTTCGACATTCCAACCACCTGAAAAAGGTTGGGGCGTACAACAGCCGAAACGTTTTGATAAATATGGCAACAAAGATGAGGATGATTGTCCGAACAATGTAAATAGCGTATCATTAAAGTATTTATAGAAAAAGAACAGTAAGCAATTTTACTGTAGTGGAAACGTAATTGAAGCCAAGCAAATTGATATGGAAATGTTTTAGTAAATGCAATGTTGATGATTTTTAGATTTTCTCACATAATTTTATTAAATCCAGGAACACAAGTTTAAAACGACGCCATTTTACCTCATGTGGCGTAATCAATTCTTCCGCCATCAAACCGGAACAGGAATTCAGATCAATATGTGATTTCAGGATACCGCTAATAGAACACATATATGCATACATTGTTAACAAGCCTAATGCTTAAAAGACACAACACATATCAAGTTTTGATCAGTAACCACAGGAGGTTTTGCCATTTAAATAATACAACAAAACATCTCTCTGACTTTCTAGTAATTCTAGAACTCGTGCAGCATTTGTACATAATAAAATGCCGACTTAACTCAGACAAAACGCTCCCGTTTTTCACTTCTTTTTTATTATTAAAGAAAAAGGTCTCTTCATTACCCCATGATGGCATTGTAGATCAGTGAATGTGCAAATCACTTATACATCTAGCCGATCCTAAATATCGCAGACCGAGCTAATTGCTCTAAAAATTGCTAATAAATCTCTTGGAGATCTGACTTGGCTGATTGCACGTGAGTTGAGCGAGCCTCATTTCTTTGTGAGATTTTACCAGACGGCTTTTTGACAAATTCTCATTATGAGTGTACTTTTCCTTTTGCCAAGTACGCTGAAATAAAGAAACCCCTATCGGTGAAAACAAATGAACACGTACTAAACGATTATTGGTGATACAATCTGGAAGCACAAATTAGCCATAGACATTTTAGTATAAAATATATATTTTATATTTATATAGTATTGTATACAATATATATATTATATAGAATAGTATACAATATATATATTATATTTCTATAGCATAGTGTACAATATATATATTATATTTATATAGCATAGTATACAATATATATATATATTATATTTATATAGTATAATGTACAATATATATATATATATATATATATATATATATATTATATTTATATAGTATAGTGTAATATATATATATATATATATATATATATATATATATATATATATATATATATTATATTTATATAGTAGAGTGTATAATATATACATTATATTTATGTAGTATATTTCTTCTTGTAATTGGTTGTGTATTGATTGGTAGATTTCACACTTAACCATGTAAAATGTTCATGGACACAATTTAAAGAAGCAGAAATAAGATACATTCTGAAATATAAATAAAATATGCAGTAATATTTCATGCCAGCAACAAAGAAATGCATGTAACTAAATTATTAAAATAGCTAAAATAAAACCATCCTGGGTCTGACGATAAACTATATCCCGCATCAAGGCCTCTGATTGCGAGGTTTGTAAAAGCGTATAACCAGCTCTTAATCGCTGTTGTTCCCAGGTCTGTTCTGACTCGCGCTGGTATCACCTGTTAGGAGCCAACTATCATCAAACATTTAACCTCAAAACTGGGATCAAAACATGAGGTAAGTATTGGAATATATTTTAATAGTAAATATATCAGCAATACATTAAAAAAATACAAGCAATACATTAAAAAAAACATTACCAGTAGTACATTTTTTGGAAATGAATTTACTTATGCTCCTAAGAAAATTAAATTTTGGCACTAAATGACCCACAAGGAGTTGATATGCCGTTAGACAGTTAAACAAAGAAATCATCACTATGTCATCCCAACCATATATTTTTATAGTTAAAAAAAAAATATATATATATATATACCGGCATTGTGTAAAAAAAAAAATTACTAAAGTTCCCAAGGAAATTAAATTTCGGTATTAAACGGACCATAGGGAGTTGAGATTGCTGTTAAACAAACAAAAATAAACAATTAAATTAAAAATAAAAGGGGAACGGTGGATAGCGGCTCGGATTCAGGAATCGGAGTTACGAGTTCGAATTCCAGTCGAATCCATTACATTCACTCACGTGATAATACCCTTGGGAAAAGTATGAATCCTCTTCTTCTCTATAAATAGAAGGACAGACCGGATGGCAAGTAGTCTACCCTAGAAAGAGATGGCAATCTGGGAAAAATATGTCTCGTCAGTCATGTATCGAAAGCGTGATTGACTGAGGGAAATGCTGACGATTCTGGTAGCACAAAACTCGAAACATTGCAGTGTAATCCGACGAAATATTTCAGAAAATGTTTCCAACTCCATTACCATTGTGTTTATGCAGAATACAGTTCCTTGGTGTGCCGTGTTCCTTGAGGATATTGCGATTATGGCTTTCCTGTCATTTGAAGATCAGTAAATATTTTCCTTTTGTTATCTATCCTAAACCCTGTTCTGCCATTAATGTACACAAGTATGTTAGGTAAGTTATACGTTGTTTTCCTCTGTTCTTCTTGCCTTTAGTATACCTGTGAGTGTTAACTTTCCTAACCTTCTTTTCGCATTACGTACCGCAGAAAGTTCAACTGTCTCTTCTTGATGCTAAATATAAGTGTCGTCTTGATTGTCATTTTCTCTAAAACTTCCATTTTCCTTAAGTCTTTGAGTCCATTGAATTCTCAACATGCTTCAGAAGAACCTCATCTCAGTTAATTCTAGTCTGTTATTCATTTGTGAAGAGATTGTCCAGCACGAGTCCATTGAATTCTCAGCATGCTTCAGAAGAACCACATCTTAGTTAATTCAAGTCTGTTATTCATTTGTGAAGAGATTGTCCAACATGAGTCCATTGAATTCTCAGCATGCTTCAGAAGAACCACATCTCATTTAATTCGAGTCTGTTATTTATTTGTGAAGAGATTGTCCAGCATGAGTCCATTGAATTCTCAGCATGCTTCAGAAGAACCACATCTCATTTAATTCGAGTCTGTTATTCATTTGTGAAGAGATTGTCCAGCATGAGTCCATTGAATTCTCAGCATGCTTCAGAAGAACCACATCTCATTTAATTCGAGTCTGTTATTTATTTGTGAAGAGATTGTTCAGCAGTCGTTTTTCTATGTTTCTAACGAAAATGTCATGTTTCTTAATACATTTAATCACTTTTGGAAGGCATCTTTCGCTATCCCATCACATTTCAGTGTCGCAGTTTTCGTCCTTTGTTAAAAAATTTCTCAGGTATTTAAAGTGTTAGAATGGTTTGCTTTCGGTATCTTCAATTCGTAACTTGCATGCAGGGCTATTCCTTTTGCTGAAAACAATAGGGTCTGCATTAAGTCCTTCCTTCTCGCTCTCCTTCACTGTGAGTTCCTTTAGTTTCCTTACTCTGTATGCTATCAAGACTGTTTTCATCTGCTGGGGTAGATTGTTATAGTTCCACGTGACATGCCTCTTCCTGTAGTTTCCCTACTCTGTATGCTACCAAGACTGTATCAACTATATATATATATATATATATATATATATATATATATATATATATATATATATATATATATATTTAAATTTGTTTGGTCTGAGGAATTGGATCGTGATTACGATTCCAATGTAATAAATTATAACCATGGAATATAAGTGTTCGAGCCTTATATATATATATATATATATATATATATATATATATATATATATATATATATATATAAAATTTGAAAATATATAGAAAATAGGAAGGAACTGGTTAGGTAAATAATCCAAAGTCCCTTAGTATTTTAGTTATTATTTTAAAAAATAGTGCTCGAAACAAAAGTAGAACATAAATATAATTATTTATTTAAAAATATGATTCCAAATCGCGACATAAGAGTCCTATGTTTCAAAACAAGAGCGAAAACTTCAATATATTTTTTTAAATTAAATTGAGTTAAAATAAAGCTCTGTTCCATCTTCAAGGTTCCAAAAAAATTTCGCTTGAAGATGGAACAGAGCTTATTTTAACTCAATTTAATTTTAAAATTATATTGAAGTTTTCGGCTCTTGTTTTGAAACATGGGACTGCTTATGTCACGATTTGGAATCATATTTTTAAATAAATAATTATATATATATATATATATATATATATATATATATATATATATATATTTTTGTTGCAATGATGAGAGTTTGTGACCCTGGGTATCACGCCTTTGCGATCGTCCGACAAAGTGATTAATTTTGAAAAATTTTGGATTTATGTAGGTTGCGTGTATTGATGTTGTTATGGAAATGGGAGGGAAATCGTCGTCGTGATGTCACTCATGCTAACGCAAACATAAATGCATGCTCGTACACCCACTGAGACACACATACACACGCGCTCGCCCACCGGGGCTCACACAAACATAACCATATGTGGACAGTATGAGACTTGACATATGTATGTATATATGTGCTGTTGTCTACATACATACGCATTTGATTGTTGAATTTCCATGATGGGATGTGTATCCATTTCTCTCTTGAATGTAGCCATGTTAACAACCAGACCATTTCTCTAGTTTTTCACTGACTAATATTTCCTCGCACGCACCTATATACGTGTAATCGGGTCTGTCTAAAACTATATACGTGCAAGCTGTTACAGAGGGTGAGAGTAAGGTTAAAGAGGTATGTTTGGGAAAAGATAAATAGAAGGCCAGTGATCAAGATCGAGTCATCAGAAGATATCGATGTTTTTAACAGCAGTAATGAATGCCGGGGAGACATCTAAATCTATGAGATTCGCCTCACTTTATAGGTTGAATAAGTCTGGTGAGAAGTCGCATCCTTGTCTCACAAGTTTTTCTGTTTTTGTATATTTACTCAATTAATTTTCTATCCGTATGAAGGCTGTTTGCTGCAGTCTACTTTGTATCTGCTATTAACATTGTGTCGTCTTGGGATGACGAGAAACTACATCCGACAGCAAGACCGGAAGTTTTGAGGAGCGTAGAACTGCCTCTTAATTGCTGTTGTTCCCAGGGCCACTCTGACCACGGGTAGTAGCACCTATTAGGGTCCCAGTTATGGGCAAATAGTTAACTCCCAAACTGAGGTCAAAACACTACGTAGATATAAAAAAAAAATTAGTAAAAATTCCTGCAATACATTAAAGAATACCAGCCATACATTAAAAAATTACCAGTAATACATTTTTTGTAAAAAAATAATTACTAAAACTAAATTCTGACATTAAATGACCCATAAGGAATCGATATGCCGTTAAAGAAACAAATGATGACTGTGTAATCTGTATATTTTATATTGTTAAGATTATGACCGCCAATAATGAGAATCCTTTGTAAGACTTGTAATTCTCTCAGAATCCGACCACTGTGCAGGATGAATACGTCCGGTGAGAAGACCCTTCGTTGTCTTAGACTCTTTTCTATATTGGGATTTTCCAAGCATAGCTTAGATGTGGCACAAGGCCGAAAGTATGGGGCACCTAGTGAGGATCGTACTTACTAATCAGACGTAATTTTTCTAGCGAGATAAGCTTGCTAACCATTACATCGCCTCGAAGTACCCATTATTATTTTCTAAGCATAGCTTAGATGTGGCACAAGGCCGAAAGTGTGAAGCACTCACTACTCAGTCATAACTGATCCAGCAAGACATGCTTGTTAACCATCACACCATGTCGAAGTGCACAATGATTTTCTAAGCGTAGCTTAGATGTGTCACAAGGCCGAAAGTATGGGGCACCCAGTGAGGAGCGAACTCACTAGTCATTTATAACTGTTTTAGTGAGACAAGCTTGTTAGCCATTACACCACAAGGTGCCCAGACTTCTTCCTTCATTCAATTTGCAAACTGGTTTTGAAATAAGTTACACAAACCAAAATAAAAAGACCTTACAGTTAAGAAACTCCTTGCCATTTCTCTGATACTCTTAGCCAGATTGTGAAACGCATTGTCGGTAGGACTCCTTTACTGATTACTAACCAGGTGCGGGCACGCCCATGGGCGTTTCTCTATAAACAGTACAGCGAGCCTAAACCGATGCACAGGCCCTGAAATTCAGCTTTGTTCATGTTCTGGGATTTTTCAAAAGAGAGTTCGGCTCAGACGAAATTGCAATGAAGGAGAGGTCATTTATTCGCATTCAATGGAACAAATTAAGTTAGTACCAGCTTTTGAAACATCGAGCCGTATCTCTCCCAAAAGCACGCTGTATATTTATTGCAGCGCGAAAGTTCATTGATAGAGTAATGTTGCAAACTAAAGGATTTCGTCAGATGACACTGTATTGTATATGGCTGGGAGCGCCTCGAACAACCAGGTTTCTGTGTTTGCCTTTTCATTTGTTATTCCCAGGTTCGAATAATGACTCAATCATTTTCTTATTCTTTGAAGTAGCAAATGTCTTCAGCTTTATGGCGATTATAACTCTCCACAACTTCGTATTTTTTGTCGAATTTAGTAAGTTTTACATTTTCCCGTGACTGACAAACTATGCCATTTATTTACAAAAGCTTAGGTTAGACGCTGTTTTCCTCTGTTGCTCTTGACATAAGAATGTGCTATGATTATCGAACACTGCAAAACCGTTTTCCATCATTATTTATCGAAAGAATTTAAAATATCTGTTCCTGATTCTGTGTATACGCTTCCTTTATGTTTCGATGTTAATTAAGACATTCTCTTTGGTCTCTTCTTACATGCTTTCAAATTTTGGTGCCACATATTACGCTTTCTGTTAAAACGCTTCGTTGATATTTAAATTTTGTACTTGCTTAGTTTTGACATGTAGGATTTGTACTAGGCATCTTGAGAAGTTCCGCTTCTTGACAACCATGTGTCCTGTATTGTATATTTATTTATACAGGTACATATATATGTATCTCTATATTGTGGTGTCTTCCCTCTAATGAGGCTATTGTGGACTCTTCCACTTTCTATAAAGTTAGTAAGAAAAGTAAGCCTTAAAGGAAAACAGTGACATAGACTGAACGCTCGTCAACCGATTCACACTCCTAAGTCGTGTAACATACTTCTGCTGTATTTACTGTTCAATACACTATTTATCTACAACCATTATTTTGTTATTTCTCAGTCAAATAACTTGGTCACAACACTCTACAAATACACACATACTTGCAATGGTACACACACACACACATATATATATATATATATATATATATATATATATATATATATATATATATACTCAAACTTTAACCTCAAATGGGGATAGGCTATTTCAGCAGACTACGAAAGAGGTCATCTATTTTTTTCAAACACGGCGTGGAATGAACTTCATTCCACGCCGGTGTTGAAAACACAGACGACCACATTCGTCGTCTGCAGAAGTATGACCTAAAAGAATTTGTTTGATTATTAATTATATTGCTTTGTATAAATAAGATACATCAAGCCCTTGTTTGTGGACCATTTTAAATATGTTTATATTACCAGGATTAACTTGAAGTATATACCGACGTATTTTTTTGACCTTTTATTTTAAAATATATACACAAACGAATAACGCTGACATAAATATATACACAAACGAATAACGCCATCACTTGGCCTACAAAATCCGCTCAAACATATATATATATATATATATATATATATATATATATATATATATATATATATATATATATATATAAAATATACAATTAAATTAATTAATTATAATATATATATATATATATATATATATATATATATATATATATATATATATATATATATATATATATATCATCTAGTCGTATGTTATTTTCTGTAAAAAAAAGAAGCTCTCAATTACGTTTCTCCAAAATATAATACAAAATGCTTTTAATTCATTATATATATTTATGGAAGAACATGCCACGGATTGTTTTTTTTTTTTTTTTTGTTTATTTGTTTTTTTCGAATTTTATTACGA
The DNA here is from genome assembly GCA_903632075.3 of Acanthosepion pharaonis. Lineage (NCBI taxonomy): Eukaryota > Metazoa > Mollusca > Cephalopoda > Sepiida > Sepiidae > Acanthosepion > Acanthosepion pharaonis. Next base: position 216,717 of record CAHIKZ030001574.1, on the reverse strand, counting down.
AGTTCCTTTGAATACACGAATTCTAATTTATTTATAGCAGGTCCATTATTAATAAGTCATTTTCACAGCTTAATCATTAGTTGCACTGAAGAAATAGAAATGTGTCGGTGCATAATGAAATAATGGAAAACCCGGTTTCGTTTTAGCACAGTGGAGTAATGGATAGCGGCTTGGGTTGAGGAATCGGAGAGCCGAGTTCGAATTCCAGTAGAATACATAGCATTCACTTACGTACTAATAGGGAAAGGTAGGAATCCTCTTCCCCCACCCAACAAGCTATGGGTAAATAGCAGGATAGAGCGGGTTCTATAGCATTGGATAGCAAGTGGTGTACCGCAGAAAGAAATAGCAACATACTGCCGGCAAAAAATTTGCCTCGAAAGATACGTGATCGCTTAAGCGTATAGCACGTAACTGCCTGACTGTTCATTTAGTATTTTGCTATGGTAATTCTTCTCAGGACACAACATCCTGTCCATCGGAGCTCATAATAAATATTGTCTTTCTGTTATTTCTCCTAAACACTGTCCCGCCTTCCATTTACACAAGTTCGCTAAGTATATTAGGCTTTGTTTTTTTCTGATCCTCTTGCCTTCTATCTGTCCTGTGCGTATACGATTTTCTAAGCCCTCTTTCCTCATTAGGTTCTCTATAAATTTCAACTGTTTCCTTTTGAAGTTGATATAATTTCCTTTTTGTTTCCATTTTCTCCAAGACTTTGTCGTTGATCACCTGTTCGTTACATGTTATCCTCATCATCTTTCTGTAGGAAGAATCTTTCTCTTGCTGTAAGACTCTTCTTCGACTTTCAGGAACAATCTCCATCTATAAAAGGCAGGATGTGTGTGTGTGCGTGTGTGTGTGTGTGTAACGAATGAACGGCCGCAATTTTCGACGGATTTGCACCAAAATTTACATGCACATACTCCAAATTAGCGGGAAGGTCAAGACTACATATGCATTTCCCAATTCCCATCGATAGTAGAAATAATCGATTTTTCATGCTTCTACGGCAGTTTTCATGTAGTTTGCGGCCATTTTCTACTGGTCAGAGGGAGAGCCTATAGCTGGCTGCAACGAATAGGCAGGAAGAATCTATTGGCTAGCGTGAGAACCAACAGCTGACTGACACGAATGTTAACTAGAATGCTAGCATGCAAAAAAATTCGATAGCTGCATTCGTCACAAGTGGGAAAAAATTAAATCTGCATGGCACTTTACTCCAATTAGTTCATTCGCTTGCTTAAACTCAACGTTGATTCTGATTCCGCAGAACTGGGTTGGGTGTGAAAAAGTATTTCTTGTTAACATTCTTTTTTTCATTACTTTTTTTCCAGTTACGTGTCCTTTTTTAAAGCTGATCGTTTTGCGTTCATTTTGTTTAGTTTTTTTTCTTAACAGATTTGATATTTAGTATAGAGCTTAGAAAAAAGAAGTAAGACATGTAGCAAGATCAGCACGGCAAAGACCACTCCTTTAAAGGTAAGGAAGGGCAGAAATATTTTAAGTCAAATGATAGCGATTGCTGTATGAGTCGTACGATATTTGAATCAAGCACGGGCAACGCTAGACCATGCTGCTAGCCCTCCTATATAGCATTCACTGCTATATAGGAGGACAGATATCACTCGTACTCTTTTCCTTGTTTTGAGTGAAGTTTTTCTATTTCTTAGTACACTGCTTAGCTTTAGGAAGGCATCTTTACACAGTCTGGCTTCGAGTTTCAATGTCGCTCCTTTCGACTTCTGTTAAAGAATTTCCTAGATATTTACATTTTTGCGATTGATCGATTTTAGTATCTCCTATTTTGAATCCGAGCTTTGTGCTAATAATTGTTTATATAAGCAATCTTTTTCTTCTGTTGTTCTTTGAATAATGTCATTTAATTACTCTCTTCATAAAATTCTTTATTCTACGAAAAACCTAAGAATAATGTTTTATGTATTGGCAATAGCATCAATATTATAATATTTTCAACATAAAGTATTTTTCATCAACATTAAAATCTGTGATATATATAAAAAAAAAAAGTGAATAATTGTAGTGGGTGTGGCAGAAATACCTCCCACAAATGCCCCTACCGTGTAACTTCCACAAATATCTCTCCCATATACCTCCCGTAAATATCTCCTACATACCGAGTGAAACATCAAAATTGTCCAAATCGTGTAACAGCAAAATTGTCCAATTGTTAGCTTAAGCTTTGAACCATTGTAACTTAAAAAATGATTAAAGATATCTTACTGGAATTCTCTGAGATTTTTATAATACTATCGGACTCTACTTTAAACAATAAGAATGTATTTAGCTATATGCTGAAATGATGATCCCTATTTCTGTTGTGATCTCCTGATCCATTTTTATTTTTTACTGTTCCCTCTTTTTTTAAACTTATTCACCGTTCTCTTGATGCTTATCGAATTTAATTTGAAGAGTGAAGCCAGAATATGAATGTTTGTAACATTACTGAGGGCCTGAATGATATTTTTCCTCCTAACATTGCTCAGTTGGGAAGACATAATGGGGCTGACACAAAACGATGTTAACCCGTTCTTTTTCTAGCTGAATAATTCAAATGGTTCAGTGATTCTTACGACAAATGTGAAGATGGCGAAAGGTTTTATCTCAAAATATGGGGAAAATATCTAAATTAAATTAGTGTTTTTTTTTGTTTTTTTTTTAGATATTAAACAATTATCCCATACTGTTACATAATTTGGATAATTTTGTTAAGACATTAGTCCTAATGGTGCCTTCATCTACCTAAAGTTTTACCATTATCTGGGAGATATTTCTCTCTCACCCAGTACAACTTTCTATAATAATTAATCACGGTAAAATCTATTTTACTGTCAGAAAAATAATTTTTGTGTCACTAATCATCGTGGAATTATAGTCTTTGAACGGTGAGAAATTTGTTAAATGCTTAAGAGAAGAATAAATGTTATCGGCCCAAATCATGTTCAAAGTCTGTATTTGTTTATTTATTTCCATTAATGTATTATCTACATTCAATTTTCCAAGACGCACATACTTTGAAAACCCTCTTATTAGCAGCCACCTATTTTCAGCTTTGGGTTTGATTAATAAAAAAAAACAACTATTGTGCACAAAGAAAGCACGTGAAAGCAATTGTGGATGTACTTTTTATGAATGAAACTGTCGATATTCCATTTACACAATTACGGAATTTCAGCGAATGTGATCGTAGATCTTGCTATATTATGTAATTGTAGATTTTCCTTTAATTTGTTTTGAACTACATACGAGACTGTGAATTTTACATGAATCTAAGAGCTGATTTCTCTCTATGCAATTGTTTATTTTCTTTGTAAGCGATTCTGGGTTTTTCATGCATAAAATTGTGGAATTATCATGAATGCAATTAAAGATTTGTTTTTGAATATAATTTTTTCTTGAGTTTGAACATAGATCGCGAGTGAGCTAACACAGGCGATCCCATTACTGAATTATGTGGATCACGTGACCATGAGAGAAACGCATATGTAGGAAGACGCGTGACATCTAAATGGTCGCCATTTTTAGTCTATCCTCTATTACTATACGGATCGCTATTCTTTACTCTATTCACTATACTATTTCTCTATTCGGATCACTATAAGGATTACTGTTCGAGCGAGTATTATCGAGCAAGTACTATTAGTGCGAGTGATATTCGAAGGCGTCTGACTCCAGTATTGTTCAGCGTTACCATAGTTTTATCTGCGATTAAAAATTCTCTACTACAACGAGCATTACGAAAGTGACAACGAGTATTCGTTGACATTACAATAGTGGCAATGAGGGTTCGCTGACATCGCAAAAAATTGTAAATTTTCCTTATATGCAATTACTAATATTCCGTGAAATTAAATGCAAATAACCCCTTTATGCAATTGTGGGTCTTCTCTGTATCAGTTGTCGGCATAATTTGCATTCAATGTTTGAATTACTTTAGATGGGATTTCATGATATATAATGGTGGATATTTCTTGGATGTAACTGTGAATTTACCCTCTAAGCAATTGTGGATTTCCTGTAAGTAACTGTGGATTCCCTGTAAATGATTGTTGATTCCCTATAAATAATTGTGGACTATTATATAATTGTGGAATTCACTGGCGTCTATTTGTGAATTTGGGGACTTTCTTTGTATGCAATTATGGATTTTTCGTGAATGTAGTTGCAAATTATCACTTTATGCAATTGTGGATTTTTTTCTGTATGCAATAGTCTATATTACTTGAATTCAATGGTTGAATTATATTTCATGGAATTTGTGATTTTCTTGTAAATAATGATGGATCTTTCTTTATGTAACTGTGAATCTACTTTTTTATGTAATTGAGGATTTCCATTATGCGGGATTGTGAAGGTCATTTGTATGGAATTGAGGATTACCGTTGTGCAGAATTGTGGATATCTCTTGTATATATTTGAAGTTTTCCCTTGTGTATAGTCGATTTCTCTTGTATATTGTGTATTTTCCTTGTAAGCAGTTACGGATTTTCCTTGTATGTACTTATACATTTTCTTTGTATTTTATTGTTTATTTCTATTATATGCAAGTGTGGATTTTATTTCTATTTTATTGCTGTTTTTACTCATAAGCAAATGGATTTTCGCCAGGTATGTCATTGTGGATATTCCTTGAATATTTGCCTTAAATGAATTTCTCTTCTACGTTATAGTAAATGTTCCTTGTATATAATTGTAGATTTTTCTTCAGTTTTCTCACCGCATGTAATTGTTCTAAATCTTTTCATTTTCTTAACTCTACACAAAAGGACGTGCTATACAATGGGAATTGTTTCAACGATTTGTCCGCTATTTACTTTAACAGGGCGTTATAAATCTACCTCTCAGCTTTACAGACATTAACACATTCGTTCGCTAGACTGAACTCATTTCTCGAATCGTTCAATTCTTAAATAGTCAGAACAAATCTAGTAATCGAAAAGACTCTAATCTAAATTAATAATAAAATATAAGCACAAACATAAGAAACAGATGATGGGAATCAACCACAAATGTATTTAAAAACTAGCAGCATGGCCCGGCGTTGCCCGTGATTGATACAGCATACGACTCATACAGCAATCGCTATCACTTGATTTTAAATATTTTTGCCCTTCCTTGCCTTTAAAGGAGTGCCCTTTGCCGTGCTGATGTTGCTACATGCCTTACTTCTTGCCTATCTCACACTGCGAATTTTCTCTAAGCTCTACACTAAACATTAAATCTGTCACGAAAAAAGAACTAAACAAAATGAACACAAAACGATCAGCTTTAAAAAAAGGACTCATAACTGGAAAAACCGAATGAAAAAAGAATGTTAACAACAAATACTTTTTCACACCGAACCAAGTTCTGCGGAATCAGAATCAACGTTGAGTTTAAGCAAGCGAATTAACCAATTGGAGTAAAGTGACATGCATATTTAAATATTTCCCACTTGTGACGAATGCAGCTATCGATTTTTTTTTGCATGCTAGCATGCTAGTTAACATTCGTGTCAGTCAGCTGTTGGCTCTCACGCTGGCTAATAGAATCTTACTGCCTATTCGTGGCAGCTAGCTATTGGCTCTCACTCTGGCCAGTAGAAAATGGCCGCAAACTACATGAAAACTGCCGTAGAAGCATGAAAAATCGATTATTTTCACTATCCATGGGAGTTGGGAAATACAAAGTCGGTCTTGGCCTTACCACTAACTTGGAGCATGTGCATGTAAATTTTGGTGCAAATCCGTCGAAAATTGCGGTCGTGCATTCGTTACACACACACACACACATACACACACAACATCCTGCCTTTTATAGATAGAGATTAAAAGCGAAGCCCCTTGCTGTAATGTAAGTACATGATTAATTTTTACAGTTTGAACAATTTCTATTAATAGTATGAAGAACGCGAACAAAAGTGGATGATTGGGACAAAGTGGAAACGTTTTTCAGAATGAAAGAACTATACGAGTCATTCTGAAGGTGCCAAATCCAACGAAAGCGAAATTCATTGTAAATAAAAATCCTTAAGACACTGTCTCAATCCTTTAATAAAAAATGGATATAAAATTCAAAGCAAATTTTAGAACAAACAATTACGTTGTTTTAATCTTTTTACCGCAAAAAATGTGATAAAGCTACTAAGATACATAGGGTTCTTCTTTCTTTTTATGTGACATCTCCGTTCAGGATGTAGGCGATCTACCTCACGCTATCCCTTGCAGCTCTGAACAAGTTCCTTCCCTCTACTTCCTTCCCCAGACCAGGTTGTCATCCACCTGCTCAAGCTCACCAGGTATGTCACGCGATGCTTTCTTTTTTCTCTATTCGACCCGTGAGTATCAGATTCTCCACGACCTCCTTCCTCATTATGTGTCCCAGGAACTGCAACTGCCTCTTCCTGATGTTAAGTATGAGCCTCCTAAATGTTTGCAACATCGGTGTCTCACACGCTCAGTCCATGATATCCTTAGCATCCTTCTGTAGAACTACATCTCTGTCGCCTCGAGTCTTTTCTTCATCTTTAAGAAAATCGTCCAGCATTTTCTACCGGAATGAAGGACAGATGTCACGTATTAGTTCAGTATTCTTTTCTTTGTTACCAAAGAAATCCTCCTGTCTCGCAATATTCTGCCCAGATTTTGGAATGTGTCCTTGGCTATCCCAAAACGTCTACGGATCTGTGTCGCACCTAACGACTGAGTGATAAAACTATTTTTAAAGAGAGGCCAATAAAAGAAAATAAATCAAGGCGATAAAAGATGACGACTGACATTTAAATTTCTGTAGATCAAATTTTTTTTAGATAAGCAAGAGATTGGAAGATATTTCTAGAATCGAGAGAAGAATGTTTTAGCATAGAACTTCCGGTAACATGCAAACATTTCAAGTGAAAAATGAGGCCGCCAAATCTAGTACTGCGCTTAAATTCGTAAATTGGATGTAATACAAAGAAAATGTCATAAGAATAGTTATCATGAAAGTAATTATTTTTTTTGAAAAAAGCACAGAAAATCTACGGCGGTAGGAAAGTGACTGAATCCGATATTTCAGATCATGACTGATAACTTTGGAGATTCTAATTTGGATTTTAACAAAAATCATTAAATACATAGCAAAAGCACCAAACCAGCTATGACAAGAATATTCGATGCATGGACGAATGGTAGACATATCAAGGCTTACATTAATTATATTATTCATCCTATTGTTCTCATCTTTGTTACCATATTTATCCCAACGTTTCGGCTGTTGTACGCTCCAGCCCCCCCCCCCGGTGATTGGAATGTCGAACTGAACCGTTTATTTCGCTCGCTGGGGTAGACTGTTCTAGTTCCACGTGCCATGTCTAATAGCTGTCAGTTATCAGTTATCTCCTGTTAATTCACCTCTCCACGTTCTCTACTGCATTAATTAAGTATTGAACTCGCAGCTCTTTGGGTCCTGTCACTGGATCTGACCAACGACTTTATCCACTGTGCCTTAAGGAAACGTTGTGATAAATATAGCAACAAAGACGAGGACAATATTCCGAATAATGTAAATATAGACAGATCATCAAGGTTTTTATAAGATTATTAAAATTCCAAGCAGACTATTTTACAAGAGGATCAATTAACCTCAGTATCATCTAAAATTGAAATAGTATTGTTTACTTTTCGAATGTGTATCTATATGGCATTATTTTCCTAATGTGCCTTTTCTCCAGAGTTAATAATTATCTAGGAATTGTCATGATAGATTAATTAAGATCATAATATAAAGTTACTGTTACCGTCACATCAATTTCGATTTCAGGGCAGTCGTTCATGTAGACGAGCTACCAACCAAGGCTAGAGAACCATGTCTATTTTTATATTTAATCCATAGCTGACAAGTAGATTCTCGCCTCTCTTAATGGTATTAATGTAAAAGAGAATAGAACTGTTACGGGTTTAATTTGAAGTCATTACGCTGATTCCACATTCAATGCTGTTAATCAGTATGCTACACTTTCTCGCATTAATTTGTCCACATTAAGATGTCACGGACAAAATTATATGGATTTGTCTTCTATCTGAATGTTTACTGATATCCGGAAATTGAGAAACCCTAAACATGTTAAAACGGTTCTTTTTTAATTTAGTTATGAGCTCTATACGAAGTTCAAGTGACAGAAAAAAAAGACATTAAATGTGCAGTTCGGAAAATAAAGCCTATTAATATTTAAAATCTCATTAGCAAATTTTTACAAGAATATTCCTGGAAACATGTGCAAAGTAGATAGAATCAGTACAAATATAGTTGAAAAGTTTTCGTGCTATGAAAACAGAATCATGACGTGTGTGGACATAATATTTACTCATACAGCAGGGCATTTCTCATTATTTTATGAAGTAAATCACCCAGATGCGCTGGCACACATATTCAGTGATGTGTGCTTGTCGTGGATCATTAGGGTCTGAGGTCTTACAAATTTATACAGCTTCTCCGCGGTTACCCAGTCGCTGTTGGTCAGAAATCAATATGTGGGCTAGCCGTCAACTACACCTCTTCTCGTAATGGAACGAAGTGAGTTACAAACATATGTTGAATCAATCATCTAAATCGGAAGGTTTTTTTTTCCTGCCACGATGTTGGGAAATAAGTTTGTTGTAATGTTCTCTTTGCTCAAAATAGCCGCGATTTAGAAAGGCCGGAATTAGAGAGAGTATCGAAGGAACAGAAGGCAATGTAGAGGAAACAAAGAAAATTTGATTTGTTTATTTAACGGCATATCAACACTTTATGGGTCATTTGATGCGGAAGCTTGATTTTCTTGGATGATTTGAAATAATAAAATACGATATATGTTATTCTGCTTTCACAATTGAATACATGGTAGATAATATTCAGCTTTTGTTCATTTTTGCGGACATAATTATTGGAGATATGTGTTTTATGTTGTTTTGTGGAAGTTATATTTTGGCTTGGATGGTTGTTTTTTGATATAATGGAATATTCATACACCTGAGTTCCCCCTCACTGGAATATAATTGGCTGGTGTCCATCATAAATACAGACGGCCGTGTAGGTACGACAGAGTTTAAGACCATGACGACGCCCATTGAACTACGCCATTGGCTATCCTAAAAGTCTACACCTATTACTTGCGACTACGATGATGAGTCGATTACTGATACCATATACTTCTTGGTTCCAGTAGACAAAACTACTTAGCTACTTCGATCAAATATATCCCTTTCCGGGACATATCAATTTCGCTTAGTGGTATATTAACATTCTATGGGATATTTATTGCCGAAATCTAAATATTTTGAACTCAGTTGTATGCCTTCGACTACAGATGAAATATATCGTTTGCAATCTCACTACGATTTGTAATTTTTTTTTATATAAATTTTAATATAAAAAATGTTTGCTTTAATATATAAATGCAAATTTATCCGTTCATACTGTTTTGTTTTTGCTTGACGGATTTCAGTATATAACCATAGCTGGAACCCTAAGAGGTGCTACCACCCCTGATCAAGGTGGAGCTGAGAACAACGGCCGTTAAGATGGGGTTCCACGCTCCTCTAAATTTCTAATCTCCCCATCAGATACCTTACTGCCGGATGTAGTTTGTCTTCATGCCCAAGACTAAAACAAAGAAGTAGAGGTTTATTTAATACTCACACATAGAACAGAAAAAAAGTACGCTTACTCCTTCTCTACAACTCAACATTACTCTCCATCGCAAGGGTTCGCTATAATTGCATTCCAGATGGAATGTGTTTATGTGAATGTTACACTATTTACATTATTCGGACTATTGTTCTCATCTTTGTCGCCATATTTATTACAACGTTTCGGCCTTCTTCAGGTGGTTTGAATGTCGAACTGAACCCTTTATTTCGCTCAATGGAGTAGACTGTTCTAGTTCCACGTGCAATATTTTTAATGGATGTCGGATGAGGACAATAGTCCGAATAATGTAAATAGTGTACATAATACTTCATCACAAATATAGACGGATACTGAAGTGCCGAAACTTTGTAATAAATATGGTGACAAGGATGAGGACAATAGTCTGAATAATGTAAATAGTGTACATGATACCTCATCTCAGAAATATAGACAGATACTGAAAGGCCGAAACGTTGTAATAAATATGGTGACAAAGATGAGAACAATAGTCCGAATAATGCGGAGGGTCGTTTGGGGACTTTGTGGCACGTAGTGCACCAGGTCTCTGTATTCGGCCCTTCAAAAAGTGTGGATGGTCCTGCACGAAACCTTCACCACTATAATATAAATCTTATGTGCTGTTGTCGGGCTGTCGTTTTCTTAAGAACTGATCCGCTTGACCCTCATACATTGAATTCGACTGGAGAGTCGAGTATATATATTGTGGATAGCGCCGAGTTCGAATTCCATTCGAATTCCATTACATGCACTTACGTCCTAATAACATTTGGGTAAAGATATTAATCGTTTTTCCTCCCTCCAGCTATAGGTAAATAGCAGAACAGACTGGGTTCTATAGCCTTGGATGGCAACTGGTCTACAACAACAAAAACTTTGAATTTAAAACTTGTGGAGGTTTCGTTTAGGGACCTTCTGACACGTAGTTCACCAGGTCTCTGTATTCGGCTCTTCGAAGAGTTCGGTTGGTTCTGAACAAAACATTCACCATTATAAACAAATCATATCTGCTGATGTCTGGCTTTCGGTTCCTAGGATCTGAGCTGCTTGGCCCTATGTCGAATACGACGAGAAGAGAGAGAGAGAGAGAGAGAGAGAGAGAGAGTTCATCATACATTTCTATAAATTTAACTAAATATAGAGTTGTGCGTCTGGGCAACTATCACAATGCAATACGTGTTTTGTTAAAGCTCGCCTTGTTCTCGTGGCCGTTGATCCGATTGGTAGACGCTTCGTGCCAGCGATGCCGTGACATCCCTGCCTTGTATGTAAAGCGAGTTTTTAGTTCCATATATAGATGTAGCCTGCAAACGATCGAAATTCACAGGGGTGATTCTCTTTGCTACGATCGAAACTCGATGGAGTTATTCACTTTGCTGAACCTCTCAGTGACAGGGATCTTGGAATCAGAACACATGCCGTTTTCTGTTGTCTGGTAATTTGATGTTGCTTTTGTTGGAGGGAAACTCTGTTGTTTAATTGTTGGCTGATACCTGTATATGACATATTGCATTTTGTGCATTTGAGTGCATAAAACCGCAACGAGAAAAATGTGATTCATGCACTCAAATATACAAATTGCATGAAGTCAAACATAGGTATCATCCAACAACTAAACAACATTATACACACACACACACACACATTATATATATATATATATATATATATATATATATGTGGCACCTTGCATTATTAGAAATATTCATAGAAATATGATTTAATTTTTTTTTTTTACTCGGTTTATTAAACAGGTTGTTAATTTTTTTTTTTTTTAACGGAAAATAATTGAGTTGAAAATAATTCACTAAGATTGTACTTGGACGATCCTAAGGGAAGAAGAAAAAGAAAAGAAAAAGAAAGAGAAAGAAAGAGGGAAAAAAAAAGAAAAAGAGGGTTGGATGATGCATGACCCAAACAATGGTGGAGGTAGGAGTCAGAAAGATATCTTAGCTAGCATGTTGACCGAATTTTTTAAAGACAATTGGAAGAATAGAATTAGAAATAATAAAAAAAAAAAAAGGGAAAAGACATGATATCAAAACGGGCCGCTTGATGAAAACCAGATATCGGTCAAAGCATCTAGCCTACTTTTTGCGTAGAAAGACACCTTATCAATTTGGAAAAAGGAATTTTTTTTAGAACAATGAGAAACGAAATTTTAATCAGAGAAAAAAGTGTCTTTGGGTTGAGGGGAGTGACCGGTGGAATTGTATACAGATTCTGACCTGTTAAAATTAGAACCCCACATTGACGAGTGAAAGACAATTTCAATGTAGATAATTAAGATTTTCTGACTGTCAGGTCTGACCAAAAAAAGAGGTGAAAAAAACGATTGTCTCAGTTCACAGATAGCGCCAATATTCTTCCCTGAAGTCACATCTAATTAGCGGCAGGCTGTTTTGACAAAACCCAGGTGAGAAAAGCCAAGATTATCATTTTTCGTACGTGCGAAAAAGGCCAAATTAGATTTTGTTTTTTAGAACAAGAACGATATAAGCCCGCCCGATTGATTGCGGTCGGAAAATCACGCCCAACCAGAGTCTCATTAATAACTGTTGGACGAAAACGGTCACGTGGCTGCGGAAAAAAAAGAAAGAAATGCTCGATCAGGAACCATTGGTCGAAAGCGGTCACCTGACATACGCGCCGCCCCCCACCAAAGGCACTATGAGGAAGTAGGGGTGAAAATAATAGCGATAATGAGAAGACAGAAATAATGCGACTTTTGAAATTATCGAGAAAACCCTGACGCCGACAGACCCACCCCGGTTTGCTGCGGCGTCAATAAAAGCAGGACCCCAGTCGACAGAAATCAGTTGAGTTGAGAGTTGCAGCTGGACCGCGGGCAGGGAAAGAGCCTGAACGCGGGCATCGGGCCCGATTCACTCGCCCCTTTGCGGGCAAAAGAATCCTCAGACAAGAAATCCTTCCAACCCAAGTCGAAGACAGAAGTTCAGCCCCGGACGGCAGCGAGAAGAGATCACCTCGGACGACAGAGAGTTGCGGCTGAGTTGCGGCAAGAGATCCTTCCAGCCCAAGTCGAAGACAAGAGAACTTCCAGCCTAAGTCGACGAAGAAGAAGAAGATACAACTCAAGTCGCAGAGAAGAATCAACTGCGAATGATCGATAGAAATTGGCCCCAGTGTCGAACCAAACCACACCTGCCGACATACAAATTACAATTCTAAAGAGTAGGCAATTCAAAATCTTTTCGGTTGTGTGATAGAAGCTTGGTGCCATAGTCCACAGAGCGGGTCGGGAAATGAGAACAATTTTGTTTTTATGTAACGGACATTAAGATATAAAAGGTTGTTACCCTTTTTTTTTCAGCAATTTTTTTTGTCTCGTGAGTTTTTTTTCTTTTTATTTGTGTTTTGCCACCCCCGTCGGACTCAACTTGTATCGGCCCCAATCCCTGCTGGTCCCGTCTGTCTAAGATCTAAACACAGCGTGGGTAGACAGACCGGAGATCGGTACAGTTGCTTTAGTGACCAGGTATTGGAAGCGAGTCGGGAAAGGCGAGGCTGGTGATCATCTGACCAAGGGGTTGGAGCGGCACGCTTGGACCCAGGAGGAGCGACCAGGAGGAGCGACGTCACCGTTGGCGCCGTAACCAAAGGATCCGACCCTGGGCCAGGTGTGTAACCGTCACATATATATATATATATATATATATATATATATATATGTATATCGTGTAATTTTTTTATATGGCTCTAAAAATCACTTGAGAATGAAACTGCACTCTAAATTTTAATTTAATATTGAAATTAAACTTTACTATTTGAGTCAAGTTTCGAAACAGTAATTTCTGTGCCCTGATGGGGTCATATTTAAAAAAAACGAATTTTAATTTAAGCTCTACTTCTGTATCGAGCACTATTTTTTAGAAAATAAATGTATGAATAATAAAGAATTTGGATCACTAATCTAACGATTCTTTCCTATTACATCAATACACACATGCACAAACACATTGATATATATATATATATATATATATATATATATATATATATATATATATATATATATCCATTCAAACTCCTCCCCGTTGTTTTGAACAGTAGAGGTTTATCCCTTCTTTCCTGTTTAGGATTGTGTTTCCGGTTCCTTCTAAAATCTGCTTCAGCTCCATACTCCTAACTCTTTCCTTTCCTACACTAATACAACTCCTCACAATAATCCTCTATCTTCACTGACTCTCGGGCCTTGTATTTCTTTTTTAAATATATATAAAATAGTATAGCATAGCATAGCTTGTCACTCGTATTCGAGGATACCCGTCTACTATAGTGGCTAGCCAATTCTTATTGCAGACGCTTGCTCAGGGGCATTTGAATTTGTTCAACACCCACAGAGTCATTCTGTGTTTTATGTTGCAACGGTGCTGAGCAGACCTTAGTGACAGTTACTGTGTAAGAACGTGATATCTAGCGTGATCAACAATTTGAACGATTCTTCACAGCTATCGTCGGCACACAATTTCACTCACAAAGCTTGGATCAACCCGTAGTATTTTTTTCAGATCCCTCCAGTACATCAGGAAGTTTTGGCGTAATATTCATGGTCAGAATGCAAGCGTTCTAACCACTTGGCCATTAACACTAATAAAATAAACATTACTAAAGTGAAGTTAGGATTCGAGACACCTCTCGAAATCATTTGAAATTAAGTAGTGAAAATTTAAAACATAAATAAACAAATTAATGCTTTTTTATAAAAAATATTTTCCGTGCCAAATCATTGCAAACAAAGTGATCCATCGATTCATTTGAGATTTTAAATTGATTACAATCAGGCAGACATATGACCGACGGATTTAAATCTACACGGGCCCTATATCTACCTCGTTGCAACCAACCTGAAAAAATATTTACTTGATCGGGTATTGCCAGGTTTATCATACTTTTAAAATATTCCATTCCAAATATTGTGATGAATCCAAGTAAGTAATAGTAGAAGCAAAAATAAATAAATAAAACAAAAATTGAACAATCTGACAGAGATGTATGAGGTTGCAAGAAATCTAGAATATAATGGCGTTACATGATCACAAAGAACTTTAGGAAACGACTGAAATCACATCACTTGAAGACTTCAAACATCCGCAACAGCATAAATGGTTAACGTATGTAACTAACAGGGAGAATAATATAATCACGGTGTTAACTTTTCAGACTTGTTCAAATAAAAGGTTAGGAAGGAAAGTCCGATTAGTACAAGAAAGGAGGTTTATTGGACGTGAGAGAGAGAAGAAAGTGGGGAAAAAAATCTGTTTTTACATACAAACATTATAAATTTCAACAGAGAGGAACACTAGCTATTCAGTTAATGAATATTTTTCTGCACGTAAAAGGCTATTCTCAATATTACTATTTGAAGTATAGTGTCATATACCAATTGAATTCTTAAAATTTTAGATATAATTTAGTATTACCGTAATTATCTATTGAGAAAACACAGTAAGTCCTCTGGTTACGACAGTCCCGACCTACGACCTTGGTAAGTGTGTGCTTAGTCAGGGAAAATTCTAGGTATTTTCCGACTTACACGAAAAATAGCATAACAGAGCATTGAAGGAACGGAACTGTCGTAAGTCGAATATCGCCTGCAGTCTCCTCAATTTATAAGAGAACGTTATATGTATTTTTAATCTTATGGCTGACAAGGATATCAGCTCGGTTGTAAAATAATTAAATTCACTTCGAAGCAATAAATCAATCTTAAATTGACTGGTCTGCCAAGAAAATAGATTGTTAAAAATATTCCATATTTTTATGACCGATAATAGTGTATCCATGTGCCTGGGATATGTCTTAATCAAATATGTTTCGCCGGCCTTTATTCATTGGATGTATGTAAAAAAAATATTGTACAGATATTATTCTAAAAGCGGCCACACGCAAATAAGGTTAACATTAGTTTTAATAAAGATAGATAATGTAACTCGAAAACGACGCAGTATATTGCTAACATAAGTATAATAGCTACTGAAAGATTTAGCAACATTTATAAAATATGGACGTTATTGTGAAAACATTATTTTTAATAAAACCATACATTGTATAGTACCACAGATAGAAGCGTATTATTATTATTTTGAAGGAGATATCAGGTCGTCGGCACCCGATCCCATCCGACCATCGGGATTGTCGGAGTTAACTCCTCCTTAATTTCCTAAATGTCATTTTTTTTTCCTAGGGGCCGCTCTCTCTAACGTATAAATACGTCAGAAAACCCTTTCTCTCTCTCTTTTTTTTTCAGTCTGCATTTTCAGCGGACACTACGACAACGTAGGCTCTCGCAGAAGATTGCGTTTCCGGTTTGTGGGAAAGGCTATGCGTTTCCTTGGAAAGACGCCATGAAGATTATGCACATACACACACACACATACACATACACATACGCGTAAGAACACGCCTTGAAACACGAACTATTTACGTTCATGCATACACACACGCACACACACACACACATTCTCTCTCTCTCTCTCTCTCTCTTAATGATTTTGTCTTTTGTAAACCGTTTTTTTTGTTTAATATATATATATATATATATATATATATATATATATATATATACCTGTTTGTATATATACATCGGTTCTTGGGGGAACTTCGAGGTGCTGTAATGGATAGCATACTTGTCTCTCTAGAACAATTACGACTGATTAGTGAGTTTGATCCTCACTGGGTGCCCCATACTGTCAGGCCTTCTGCCACATCTGAGCTACGTTTGGAAAATAACTATACCGGTTCTTTGTTTTGTTCTTTTGTTTTTTTTTACATTTCTTTTTGGTAGATTCCTTCGCCGAGTCTGCCAAATTTGTAATGGACTTCATTTCATGAGTTCTACACGTGTCGCATTTCACAACGCGTAAAAAAAAAAAAAAAAGAAAGAAAAAAGCACAGTCCGCTACAGGATCATCATTCTCTCTCCCTATTCCTCTCACTCTGGTGGCAGTGGAAGAGTTGGCTGTAAATTCCTAGCCTACTCCTGAAGAGTTGTGAGCAGGACTCACAGAGGTGTGTGGGTGGTGGAAGCGGTTGGGCTGTGGGCGCTCCACTCACATCACATCGCAGATCCTTTTCATATTGAAAGAAATAGACTGCGTTGGCGAAAGATCACGTAGCTGTAATCAAGCATACAATTCTCTAACTTCATCGCAACTTCATAACAGTTTACTTGCTAATGATTTCTTTACAGCCTGGAATCATCACTTCAGAAAAAAAAATTACTGAACTGAAGATAGAGTTTTTAAATTAAAAATGGCCATAACGCAAATTGCGAATTCCAATATGGCAAATATCTATCAACATGAAACCAAAAAATGCGTTAAAGAATGAGTCAATCAGATGGGACAGTTTATGAAATTGCTGCATTGGACTGTGTGTGCTTCTAGTCTTCAAGATATAAAGAAGACATGTATACAAACACTAAGCGAAACAAAGGCGCAGTGCGTGCTGAAAAATCTTTGTCCAGGAATATCTATACATACAGCTCATTCTACACAAATTGGTGAAGCCTTACTGAAAGGTTCTGGAATCGAAATTAGCCTTTTCCATATCCTGGTAGACAGTCTCAATCTTCTTGTAGAGATGGATTTAAGTAGGTGTCAGTCGACTGTTTTTTGTTTTGTTTTGTTTTTTACGCTGTGTCTATTACATTTGCTCCGACATTTCAGCCAAGTGTTTTGCCGAGCAACAGAAATCTATGGTAGGCAAGTATGACAAAATTAAGGAAAATTGGAAAATGATATTCAAATCGCTGAATGTAAAGTAACTTCCTAGTACTATTAACCATTAAGAATCTTAAATTATCCGATAGTTTTAATTAAACATTTTAATATTCCTTGATGTGCTCCCAGAAATTTCATTCAGCGAATTGAAGTTCAATTCCTGGCCGGGTCAGATGCACAGATTTCATACAACTGCAAATAGCATGAATACATCTATTCTACACTCAGCTATGATGTAAACAACAAGATAGAATGGACTCCGCAGCCTTGCTTGTCAAGTAGATTAGAAGGAAGCTTACTGAAAAACGTGTAAAATATAGGTTGAAACCATAACTTATGTAATAAGACATGACAATTCACACATTTTAAGAGAGTTGTGGAGAAGTGTGATCACTAACTTGTAGTCACATGATATTAAAAACTAGCAGTAGAGCCCGGCGTTGCCCGGGGATGTAACAGTAAGAGATAGATCAAGTATCGACCATCATAAAGACTGAAAAATAAAATTGACAAAGATATTGTTTAAGGTTGACGGACACGCATGTCTTAATTAGTTTTTTTGTGTTTTTTTTTTGTTTTTTTTTTACGAATTGGTCAAGCCCAAACTCAAACAAAAACATTGTTTTCAATCGTTATGAGTCTCCCGATTGAATAGAATTTTATTATAAACAATTGTCTTGTAAATGGAATTTTTAAAGTATTCTGAATGTAAAAATAAAGAAAAAAGTGTGCAAGACAATAAGAAATACTACATGCCAAAAAGTGAATTTTTGTTTTATCAGCTGAAAAATGTAGGAAATCCGATCCCATATATAAAGAAATACACACACACAAACAACCTGGGTTTTTAACCCGATGTGAGTTGTCCCCCTTTCATTCGCACGATGTCTCTTAATTGTGTTTTCAAATTATTTTGTGCAAAAACAATTGTATTTTTCCCATTTTTGGCGCTGTTAGAACCACCACAAGGTAATTTTATGTAGTCCTGTGAAGTTTTGTTGAAATCGGTTGAAAAATGTAGGAAATCCGACCCAATATATAAACGTTACAGACACACACACACACACACACAATCTGCGTTTTATAATAAGTAAGATATCATGTGACTACATATATGATGTGACAGATATAATCATTTTTAATATGATAATAATTGTCTGATGTAACAACATGTCACATCTTGTTGGATTATCAGTTTTTAATAGGACAAGAGTAAGGATCGAAATAAGGTGGTTCAGGTAAGATCAGTTTAATGTGGCTGTGATTGTTTGATTAAATGAGAACTTTGCCTACTGTTACGTATTCATAGTCTTGTAAATTTTATACTAATGTCATATTAATACCAGAATATACGGGACGCGGTTTCAAATGACGTTAGCTTTGATAGATGCTGATAAATATACGGTCTTAATATATGAACCACCACCACAGAAAATGCGATAGGTAAGGTTTAAAAAGGATTTTTTGAAATGAAAATTTTTCTTGGAGCATTTACTTTAGTTCTGATTTCAAGTTAATAGATTAAATTTAATATTTCCAATATGCAAAATACTTTGCTCCATTTCAAATCTAATTTAAATAGACTGGAACGAGTTTTTTTTTAGTGGTCTTTCATCTCAATGTAATTAGATTTATTGAGAAATTTTACAAAAATAAAATATATTTTCCGAAAATTTATTTGGGGGAATAGCTTATTTAAAGTACAATTAATCTGATTTAAAACAACTATTATTTAATTTCAGTTGAATATATCACAGAAATACATTTTTAACACAGCTGTTTATTTAAGCTGTTGACATGTTTGACAGGTTGATATTCATCTAATGTTGTTCTATGGATGATTCCGCCGAAAAAAATAATTGAATATAACGTGAACGCTTTTTATATATTGTTTTTAATTAACCAGTAATCTTAAAAGCTTAATGGAGTATTCTCCGTTATCCAATGAAAATTAAATTTTAGATAATTTCTGGATTTAAATTTACTATATTTATCGCTCTTACTTTCTGATAATGTGGTTAGTATTCCTCCGTATCTAAAAAAATCTGCACGTTTATACGCATACAAAATATATTCAAATTTATTTTAAAATATTGTTGTTTGATGATTTATACTACTCTCTTCAATTTAGGATTAGTAAATACAGTTTTTTTTTAAATAATATCAGCTAAAAGTCTGAAATTAACAGATAATTTTATGATTTAAAACTTAATAAATAATTCTAATTAAAATTAAAAAAATGAATCAATCCTTGTAAGAATTCATTATTCATCGAAATGTTTTTCTTAAGACAATAGTATCCTTAATATATAAAAGCAATGCTATAGTTTAGGGCCTTTTTATTTTAGATTTAGAACAGATTTTCGGTAAATGATGTCTCTGTTTGACAGTAACGATTTAAATTTTCCAATGAGTGCGGCTTTTAAGAATTATAAATATAAAGAGATTGGAATTTTAATTTCTCGCAATTTTAAGAAAATAAGTAAGCTGTGTAACAGACGTAAAAAATGTTTTATGAAGATTTGCTAAAAAAAATTTCAAAAATAATTTCATTATTTGATTTTTGAGGAAATTTAAAAAACAATGCTTTATTTTACCGCAAAAAGTAAGCTAAAATTCCCTATACAAATCTTTGGTCGACACGCTTAAGCAAGAAAACAATATTTTTAACCAAAATTTCGAACTTGGTAGAAAGGAGAACAAAATTTAATAAAATAATTAAAAAATATTTGATCATTATTTTTAATAATGGTACAAATATTTTGACGATAAATCTTTGTTTTTTTGTCAAGTTTCGGCCCTTTTCAACATGGTATGCTCATTTTCAGTGAATTTTTGAAGATAACTATTGTTATATAAACAAATGACCTGAGCATTTCGATAAAGAAGGCAAAAAGGTTACAGAAAAGATTAAGTATATCAAAATGAAGAAGAAATCAAAATCAGATACAGTAAACATCACAGCAAAATACATTGGAACCTCGCTTCACGAATTTAATTCGTTACTGAAGCCCGTTCGTAACTCGAAATGTTCGTAAATCGACATTATTTTTCTATCAGGAATCAATGTAAAATTAATCAGAGCACGATCAGGATCTGATTAATTTTAGATGATTGCTTATTTAAACTTTAACATCAGTACTTTGTGAAAAAGTTTATACACAAAACTACTGAAAATCATATAATACGTAAAACTACTGAAAATCATATAATGCATAAAACTAATGAAAATCATATAATACATAAAACTACTGAAAATCATATAATACATAAAACTAATGAAAATCATATAATACATAAAACTACTGAAAATCATATAATACATAAAACTACTGAAAATCATATAATACATAAAACTACTGAAAATCATTAAATCTAAGAAAGAAAAATCAATAAACCCAATGCTAAATAGATAAAATATAGAGGAACACTTCAATTTTACCGTACTTGTAAGAAGGAGAGTTGATGGCATAAATGGAAGGGGAAGGAAAGAGATGTTATTGTTTTGGAAAAAGGGAAGGAAAGATATGATCGTCTCTTTATTTATAAGAATAATATAGATCGTTGATTTTGTCATATGAAAGAAATATAGTAAGAGACAATATCATCATCATAGAGACAATATCATTAATAATTGTTTTTAATTTAACTTTTCTTTTTCCTTTACCAGTAACACTACTAGCTTTCATTGTAGCCATGACTGAGGACTAATGAAGAGAGAAAAAAGCACAGTAGAATAAAATTGAAAAAGAAAAGCACAGCAGAACATACGAATGTATAAAACATGGCGGTAGACTGAGAAACGATTCCATTCGGGTTAACTTGGTTCGGCAAATTTGTTCGATTCTTTTGAAATTTTGTTTGATAACCGAGGCATTTTCATCTCTAATATTGATTTCGAAAAACCGATTTGTTCGACATGTGAGACGTTCGAGAACCGAAGTTGTACTGTACACCAAGGTAATAAAATGCAAAATATCTTAGATATAATCTCCAAATTGTGAGGATGCATTCCAGATTGGTAACTGGTATGTGCATAGCGATTTTTCAAGCGTACCTTAGACGTGGCACAAGGCCGAAACAAGGGGGTACCCAATGAGGATCGAACTCACTACTCAAGCGTAACTGTTCTTAGCAAGACAAGCTTTTCTAACCATTACACTGCCTCGAGTTTTCCCAAAACTGGTATGAGTATACGCAGCTTACAAAAGAGGTAAGCCTTTTTAAACCCGCATATATATATATATATATATATATATATATATATATATATATATATATATATATATATATATATATATATATATATATATATATAAAAGTTCTGTCGATGGGGTGAGATAACCCTCTTCCAATTTATACCAAGCTACATTAACCCCCGAGAAGATACTTCTAGGCTCATCAGTTATCTATCCTCCATATCTTCATAATGTGCACTTACTTCCTCCTGTTAAGTCCATACAGCAACCTACAAGCAAAAAACACCCTAATTTAAGTGGCATTTGGGTCTTGCATTGTCTGAAGAAGAAAGAAAAATCAGAAATCGACTGTAGTCGAGATCTTCAACTCAAAGAAAACGATACTTTCTGTAGATGTATTATATGTTCTACGACAGGGCTACTTATTTTTTCGAATTCAGTTTTTACTTCTTCTAGACCGGTTGCCGAGCAAGTCTCTAGAATCCAGTCTGTCCTACTATTTATCCTTAGCTGGGGGAGAAAAGTTGGATTCATATATTTCTCACATGTATAAGCACGTGAATGACTGTGTTATGGTAATTTACCTTCGCACGCATGGACTCTCCCAGCTATAAATAGGAGCAGGTACTGTCTTTTGGAGAGGGAAGTTCCCAACAGTCAGCTCTGGCAGTAGGACCGAAAATTCTTGCTGTAACACTCTCGTTTGTACATATTTGCATTAATGTTTCTGTTAATATATTGGTTTAACTCAATTCCACTATTTGTTTCTTTATTTCTGGCCCTAACAAGGCCATAACATAATGTAATGAACTTGAGTGGAATTCGAACTCGGCTCTACGATTCCGAAAATACTAGCAAGGAAGAGTAAGTTGGAGATGATAAAGCCGATATTTGTCAAAGGAATATAATATATATATATATATATATATATATATATATATATATATATATATATATATATATATATATATATATATATATATATATATATATATATATATATATATATATATATATATATATATATATATATATATATATATATATATATATATATATAAAAATATTTAGCAGAAAGTATTATCTTCTACAAAGTATTATCTTCGGCCCTCGTCATGAAATCAGCCAAGTAAAGCAATGATTTTTTTGATAAGAACTATTATTTATTTTTGCGCAATCTGTCGTAAGCGGAGGGGGCGTAAATGTGATGACAAAGAACAAAAGGAAGAATGATAATAAATATTACCTATTTTGAGATAAGCATGAGTGTGCAGATTTCATCATGACTGAACGTTGCAAGAAGGCGCATCGGAATATAGATGCAACCGACAATAGTTTCACACAAAAAACGATGCAAGAAAATTTAGTATCGCCCAGGAAATCAATTAATATAATCTCAAAACTCAAGTGTGACGTAATAGAAAATTATAATTTGTTGTTGGTATAATGTTCAACATACATTTTTCCCAATTCAAAATCATCAAATTATATTACATAATGGACTCCATTGAATAAATTTACCGATATTCTCAATGTCAAAAGAATGAATAATATCTGCGCATGCAATGTATTCCACTTCCTTAAATTAAAAAAAAAACACAAAGAACATTCTAATGCCTTCTGTTTTTGAGAAATAAAAAATATATCGTTTAATAATTTTTTCGTACAGACGTATGTCAAAATGGAAAAGTTTTAGAGCGACGCGTTTCGTCCCTTAGCTAGGCCGATTAATACCTAAGCGACGAAAAGGAAAAAAAATATGATGTGTGAGGCGTTTCGTAATTTATGACTTCATCAGATATATATATATATATATATATATATATATATATATATATATATATATATATATAATATAGATTTTTTTTTGATTTTTTTTTTTATTTTTATTTTCAACATCATCACTTGATAAGACACAGAGTGTGTTTGAAACAAAATGGCTATTTTTGTAGTGATTTTATAACATACTTATGTTATAATTTTTTTATAAAAATAATTATATATATATATATATATATATATATATATATATAAAAAAAACAGTAAGATATATAATCCCGTGTTCTTATAGATATTTTTATTTTTACAAAATAGTGCTCAATGTAAATTTGCAGTGCATTAATATCATAAATTCGCTTGAGGATGAGATGTAAGTAATGTCTTTTAATTTAATTACAAAATTAAATTCGAAGCTTTTAGCTTCCATTTTTGAAACATGGTTAGAACTGTGTGGCAAAAAACCCATATTTTAAATCGGTTAATTTATAATATATATATATATATATATATATATATATATATATATATATATATATATATATATATATATATATATATAGTTTATTTATGAAAAACTAGGTAAAACGTATGGGTAAACCTAAGGAGGATATAATCCAGAGAGTTCAATGTAAATCCAGAGCAAATAATTTAAATATATATATATATATATATATATATATATATATATATATATATATATATATATGGTACGATGTGTAAATTGACGCCAGGTTACATTTTAATTTCGTGTATGCTCGTTGTTTGTTTTACTGCTTACAGTATAGTAAGGTCAGTTGGACACCGTCTGTGAGAAAATGTGCATCATGGCGCAATACACTCCGCCAGAAATTTGGAAACGCCATGCTGCACTACTGTGCATTCGCACCGGAAGAGCTAATACGAAATGCTTGCGTGTCTATATAAGGATTCGGAAAGAGTTGGATGAGTCTAATGGTGATTACGAAGGTGTTTGAAGTGATCACTCATGATGGCGACGTTATGCCTCCATTCATTTTCCCATAGGACCACCAACTCAACACGGAGGCCTAAATCAAGTGCCTTGAGGAAGTAGTGCTGCACTGGGTCTAGAGACCGGCTGCTGGAAGACCCTATGTCTGGCAACAGAATTTGCAACATGTCACACAAGCAGGAAGACCCAATCATGGCTGTCAGACAATTTCTGCGACCACTTCACTCCTTACATCTGTCCGTAAATCTCCCAAGGCGCAACCCCCTTGATTATTATGTGTGGGACTTCAACAAATGCATCTCTTGCATCGTTTTTTGTGTGAAACTATTGCTGGTTGCATCTATATTCCGATGCGCCATCTTGCAACATTCAGTCATGATGAAATCTGCACACTCATGCTTCTCTCAAAATAGGTAATATTTATTATCATTCTTCCTTTTTTTTTTCTTTGTCACCACATTTACGCCCCCTCGAGGAGGGAGAGACCAACAAAATTCCAATGATGAACTGAAAGCAAGGATTTTGGCAGAATTCGCCAATTTAATGACACCGTGCAATCAACAAAATCAAAAACAAACAACGCGCAAGCGCGAAATTAAAAATATAAGATGGCGACTATATACACATCGCATCTTATATATATATATATATATATATATATATATATTGTTTCATTCCAAGCGAGGAGGGAATGCCACTAGTACGCAGTGGGTTACAGAGAGTGAAAGTGAGAGAAACGACTGGGTATAATAATGACCGAAAAAAAGGATAAATGCTGAAATGATTCTAGAAGGTAGAAGATGACAATTGACGTTGCATTTAAATTTTTGAGGATTCTAGCTATCATGGAAACAAGGAAATGGAAAAGAGTTCCACAGGCGCGAAATGCTTGAAAAACTTTTGGGGTAGAATTAGCGGTTACATTTGACTAATTCAACAGTAAGCTGTTGGGACTTAGACGCCAATCTATTAGCATGCTTAAACTCATGTAGCCCGGGTACCAGGGAAAAAAGTCTCATCACAGCAGTTACCCCGAAATTATTTGTAGAATAGAAAGAGGGGATTCCCGTCACGTCGGTGAATAATTGACTGATGTCGCGATGCTAAGTCAGGATCGATTACATTGCATCTTTTCATTTTATAAAGAACCTCGATCTAAGCAGACCAGATATGGCAACGGTAAACTATGCACAGTTGAATGGTAGATTTATACATGTGCAAGATGTACTTTGACGATAAAAAAAAAATTCTTGCACGACACAGTGACCCAACTTTCCTTGCAGTATATGCAGCTATTGATTCTATGCAGGCGTTTTACTTGAGTGAGTTCAAGAAGGCACAGAAAGTTGTTCTCTATTATTCTAGCATCAGCCATACTGATGGCGAGCAGGAAGTTTCTCTTGATTAAATGAGATCAGTTTCGTTTTGGGGCAATTTCATTTGCAAGCCATTTTCTGCCACATTTAACAAAAGACTGGAGGATCATTTCAAGAGCAATGATCAGGTTAACTTTGTCAGCTCTGATGGATTTGCAATGAAGACAAGGCTAAATGGGAATGTCATCAGCATAAATACCTACTTGGAACTGATGACATCAGGAAGTTCATTGATGAAGATCAGAAAGAGCGTAGAGCCCATGATAGAGCCTTGGAAACACCCGCGTTCGTGTGTAAGTGCTAGAATCGAGTTCGTTCAAAACCAATTTCTTTTCACGATTTGATAGGAATAATTGGATTAAAGCAAACAATTGTCCAGTAATACCTTAGACCTGGATCTTAGGTAGAAGACAAGCGTTCCAAACTCTACCAAACGCCTTTTGAGATATCTACAACCTCAGCTTGAGCTTCGCCGTTATTATTAAGAGCTTGATATATATATTCAGTGACGGCTGTTAGCACATCTACGGTACGTGGCAAAAAACAGAAAACATTGTTTGTCAGAGTCGGTAGTGAGATTTAAGATGCTTAACCAATTCAACGTTGATTAAAGCCTCGAATACTTTGCAGAAAGGCGGTAGGAGTCTAATAGAGCGATGGATAGAGGGGCAAGAAAGCCCTCAAGATCTCTTAACAACAGAGAAGAAATTCCAACAAGATGGAAAGCAGTAAACAGCGAGACACGAGTTGAAGATTTTGGAGAGAATTGGAGCCAGCACGGGAGCACATTATTTTAAGACGACGGCTGGGATCTTGTCACCTCCGCTTGCCTTTGTTGTGGAGTAGTTTTCACAGTGGAGGCTTGCATTTTAATAAATCGTCCTAAATTAGGTTCGACGTACAAAACGTTAGGAACTTGGAAAATAAGAGTTAATGACGCAGCAATCTAGTTGTGATGGTTGGTACTTCAATGTCCGAT
>CAHIKZ030001574.1:42500-187500 GCA_903632075.3 Acanthosepion pharaonis | reverse complement strand
TAAAGAAAATAGGTTAAAATTGTTTTGTGTCAATCACACTATGTCTTCCCAACTGAGCAATGGTGAGAGGAAAAAGATCATTCAGCCTTTCAGTAATTGTATGAACATTCATACACTAGCTTCCATTTTCAAAGTTCGTTCAAGAACCATAATAAGAATGGTGAATAAGTTTGAAATGAGCGAACCTTAGAGAGGAAAACTGAATCAGGAGATCACAAAAGCAAGAGGAATCATCATATCAACTTAGAGCTAAATACATTCTTATTGTTCATAGTAGAGTCCAATAGTGATATAAAACCCTCGGATAATGCCAGTAAGATATGTTTAATCATTTCTAAGATACAACGGTTTTAAACTTAATCTAACAACTGGATAATTTTGCTATCACACGATTTGGATAATTTTGCTATTACACCCGGTAGAGAGAGAGAGAGAGAGAAAATTTTTCATATGAGACAGACAGACAGACAGACAGACAGAGACATAACTGGCGCTCTCCTCGATTTTGACACATAGTGGATCCAACAATTCAAGTTTTTTTAGGGGGTGGGGGTAATCATCTCACCACAATAATGGCGTTAAAGTCACTAAAACACAAGGGCTTACTTAGAGTGAAATAAAATATGAACATTTAGGAGCTGTATCTGCAAATCAAATCCTTAATTCGAAACAAGGGATAAACCTCGACACCTATTCAAAAACGGGGAAGGGGTTTGAACCGGCCATTAGGCATCATTTCGGAACGGAATAGACAGAATATAATCACGGATTACAAATAATAACGATTATACATTATTTGTTAATATATATTAATAGTGTCTGAATTTTATGTAAAACGAGCAATCGTGTTAGGAAGAACACTTCACAGAGAAATAGAGCATAGTATGCGACGAAATGTCAAAATAGACCACCTCCGGATTGAATTCTGAGTCTTCCTTTTCCTCGGATCAATAGCGATATATCTGGTTTCACTATTTTTCAATCTTTAATGTATATGAAGATGGATTAACGCAAAATAAACGAAACAGAATTGACCAGAATATGAAACCAGATCTACGACTCCAGTTTACAGACCGATGACCGTTACACATTCTGGGCATCCATTCTTCGTTTAATAAGTTAAATATTCTTCTCTTGCGCATAGATTTTTTTATTACTCCTGTAGCAGTGCGGACTTCTGGGGTTATTGGCCCTTGTTCGATGGCGTTCCTTCGGAGGATTGGCGTGATTGCGTCTCGATTAAACAAATAGCCTCGTCTTTTTCAAAATGGTGGCTCTTGCAACGTGTCTCACTGGCGATGGTTCAGGGTAATGCTTTCTCCATCATTGTGGCTGGCAGAGGTTAGAAAAAATTGTTTATAGTTACGTTGTTCTGGAATTGTCATCAATGGTCAACTGTTTTTAAAATCGTGTGTTATTATTAATTTAAAACAACTGTTGTTGAAATCTATCAATTATTGCATCATTCAAAAATTATAACATTCTTAAAA
Organism: Acanthosepion pharaonis; assembly: GCA_903632075.3. Classification (NCBI taxonomy): domain Eukaryota; kingdom Metazoa; phylum Mollusca; class Cephalopoda; order Sepiida; family Sepiidae; genus Acanthosepion; species Acanthosepion pharaonis. Next base: position 186,010 of record CAHIKZ030001574.1, on the reverse strand, counting down.
AGCAAAAAAAAAAAAGTTTTATATTACTAATATTACGAATCCGTTTCTTGTTTATCGGGTAAATTTGAGCATAAATTCTCCTGTACTTTCTGGGAGATTTTTTATGCTACTGGCCACAATTTTGGCATAAAACAATGCTACTCTAGTTCAAAGAGAAAATAATTCACTAAGATGAAAATGTCTAGAAATTAAATTAGTTTTAATTGCTAATTCATCCACAGTACACTTACGTCCATTACAATTCTGACAATGTTTCACCATTCTTAGCATATTTTCTTTTATAACTATGTGCTATATATGAAAACAAAAATAATAGAATAAAAGAAAAGTATGCAGAGGAATTTTGCTAGAATGCAAAATAAAAAAATATTTCAAAACATTCTTTGGTGTTTCCTCTTGATAATTTTGATGATAAAAATTTGTTTTCATTAAGTTTTTCTATTTTTTTTTCATCTACCGTTTTTTTATGGTTTTTGATTATAAACATATCAGTGTTTCAAGGGTCACTGAATCCAGGGCATGCTTTAAGATGGTCAAACAGAGAAATATGAAAATAATATAATCATATATATATATATATATAAATACAAATATAGGTAACTATACTCGTTTCGTGTGTTTGTTCGAACTTTTGATTTGCCAATAATCAAATCAATCCCTGAGGGAAAAAAAATTTTAAAAAAGAATATGCTAGAAACATGAAAGGTTCTCTGTCGAAAAAAAATTCAGATGCAGGTTTGAAAATATATCATTAAAAGAAAAGACCCCGATACGAATAAACAACATAACTAACAAAAATTTTCAATACAACCGTAGAGCAGACCTAGAATAAACCTAGTGAGCCAGACAAACCTAATTTTTCACCTAAACGGATCGTCAGGAAAGCTTTTTATACAAATATATATATATATATATATATATATATATATATATATATATATAAATGAAATATGTTGTATTATTATTTCCAACGAAAAAGTTATGTATATTAAAAAAGAAGAGTATATATAGCCTTTCGATGACAAACGTTTTTTTTATAAAGGTTTTTGATTGTAATGTGGATTTATTGAGAAAAAATATTATACTTTGTTTTAATCTTATATTTCACGACATTTGTTTCTGGTCTGGTCTCCTAAACCGTCTTCAGGTGAAAATGGCTTGAATTTTTATTATATTATTAAAAATAATTAATTTTTCTTCATGTTCAATTTGGAAATATTCTCGATATATTTTATATTCTGTATATTTATATATATAGAAAATATATAATATTTTCTTTCTGTTCGATAAAAAGAAAATTAGGATTTTTTTTTTACTAAAAAAAATTTTTTGTCTATTGTTTTTGGGGTTAAAATAATTTTTAATCTTACTAATATAAAGACCCCTTCCCGACTACCTTGCTAAAAAAAGGTCATTCAACCTAAGGTATTCTATTGATAATTGTAAATTTGGATATAAATGAGATTCAGGAAAAAAATGACACAGATATCGCATTCTAATGTTTAACCTGGTAAATTTAAAGAACTTTTGACAAAATATTGAAAACTATTTTACAATACTCTCATAAAAATATTCTAGAGAATTCTAGAACAGTTTAAATTAAATCTAGAGTATTCCAGAATATTCCATGAAGCATCATACAGCATAAAAACAGCTTGAAATAGCCACTCAAGTCACTAACCAGATGAAAGGGTACAAACACGCATCAGAACCAATTAAGGCATCTATTATTGCCTTCTCAAAAGCAGGCAAGTCTACGAGAGAAATCGCAAAAATTGCTATAACCTCGCAATCAAATGTTTCTCGGGTGCTTAGGGCACATAATGATGCCACTCCTGCTTCAAGGAAGGAAACAAGGGGACGTAAAAAAAAAGATTGATGATAGAACTGGCAGGGTAATCAAGAGAGAAGCTGCGAAGAATAGGACTATAACTAGCCAAGAAATTGCAGCCAGTCTAAGCGAAGAGCTAGGTGTTAGTCTTGCCTCTTCAACAGTCCGTCGGTGCAAATTTGAACAAGGCTACAAATCTTGTACACGAAGGTTTAAGCCGCTAATAAGCAAACAATGCCAAGAGACCAACAAAGCCAAGAGACTTGAATGGGAAACTCACTATTCAAAAAAATTTTATCGAAGAAGACTGGAAGAATGTTGTCTTCAACAAACTGAAATAAAATCTGTTTCTCTAGTTCTGTTTTCACCACCGATGATCGTTAACGAACACACGCAGGCAACAGACGATTTGTTTACTTATCCATTTATTTTCTATTTCTTTACTTGACAAACCTAGAGGTCTTCCCTCGGACAGACTTTACACTAGCTTCTGTGGAGGGCTTTTGAACAATCTTTTTCCTTCAGCAACATATGTAAGTAAAAATTATTCGAATTTAGAAATAATCAAAATAGTTTATCTGTATTCCACACCTTAATTCAGCATGATTTTCTTTCTATATTCAACCGATCTCTGCAATTTGTTTACATTTATTTTGAGCGCATTTTTTAAAAAAATCATCAATCTTTATGATCTCTTCAGGTAAATTCATTCTTAAAAGGGAATCCTAATTATATGATAATTAGAATACGTCACAGTACGCGAAAAAAATAAAGAAAAAAATTACATGAGCAATGTACCGTGCCCCGCTTAAGTTTTAATAAGAGATTAATTGGACGATATCAATAGCAGTTTCGACGAAAAGAGAAATTAAAATTACACCGTTAATAACGAATAATTCTTAAAACCTTTCTGTTTTTGATGTGTAAATTTAACTTTAAATATGTTATTTATTTAATTTTTAATCCCGTGTAACTACAGAATTTGCTTCAGAAGTTTATGATTCACCGAGATCGAAAAACGGACGGACGGACACACGTACACTGCGCTTTATTGTTATAGACTTCAGAAATAAAAATGCAAAACATCCTTTGATCTTTTGTCCCTGCTGTTTTTCTTTTTTTGCCCTTGATCTGATTGTCTAAAACATCTGACGAAAATTGATTAAACAAGAACACTCCAACTCATACACACACTCACACGCATACACGATGCGAAAAAAAAGCGAGAGACATCGGATTATAGTTGGAGACAAACGACAGTTAATTGGTTTACTGCCTCGTTAAGGAGAGAATCCATCAACAGAAAAACCAGAAGTTTACAATAAACCGTATAATGCCTAGTCGTATGAGATAAAATCAAGCCATTTTTTGTTCTGTCTGCTTTGAGAGATGTATTTTTTTTCTCAGATCTTACGAAGGATTAAAATCAAAACAATATTCTTATATATCATTAACTATTAAACCTCCGTCAGTAAAGTTTGTATTTGATCGCCATGCAAAATAATTTCCATTAATATTTACCATGTACATATTTAACAAAGCCTCATAATTTTACAGTTGATATGACTAGATATATGATTTTCTTCTCTTGCACTTCTGGCTAGCAGAACTCCTTTCCGGCTTCTTGCTTTCGAGTCAACTTTGATCTAGAAGATTTTAAATGTAATGTCAATCGTTATCTTCGCTCTTTTTCATTTCTGTACTTTTGCAGTTCTTTATTCTTAATAGTGCTTTCTTTTTCTCATAATCTTTCACACTTATTAGCCCTTTCCGTCTTTTTGACTTTATTGACTTGCTCGGGGTAAGATGTTAAAAAAAAACAAAAAAAAAAAAACGGAAGTCAAGCATTTATTAATATTTTTCAGCTTCCGGAAAAGATATATCGCGAAAATACAAGCAGTTACTAGCTTGAATTATAATATGTGTGTATTCAAACCACATAACGGAAATAAAAAAAGTTATTTGCAATAACAGTAGGAAAAACGTAAGCAAAGTTCGCAGTAACTTTTTATTCATTGTTTCGAATGTAAAAACAAAAAGAAAACATTTGAAGAAGTGTTAGATTTATCATAAAGTATTTCCAAATGTTCTGCTACATACATCTAAACTCTTACCAGTTTGTTTGTACTGTGGAATATTTGAACATTTTACGAAACGTCTTCTTTAATATCTAAAAATTGGCCAGTTCACAATTCGTCTGATTGTTCTGTCACTACGTTTTTCTTAATGGTTTCACCACAAATAAAGAGGGGGGGGTTACAAAGAGTGAAAGTGAAAGTGAAAGTGAAGACTGAGAATGGGGAAGATTTAATAAAGTACAAAAAGGAGCATGTTTCAAGAAAACAGGAGAACTCGATTGAGTTTTTGCAGATTGTACTTATTATGGAAGCAAAAAACCGGAAGTTCCATAGATGGCAAGTCTGAGAATAAAACTATTAGAGCCGAAGTGGTGCTTGAATCTAACTAGTTCAACAGTAAAACTAGTTCAACAGTCGGACCTAGTTACCAATCCCGTAGGACACTTACATTCATGTAGGCGTGGCACTAGGGAAAAAGCTCACCAGAAGATTTGTCGTGATAATATGTGTAGAAAAGACAGAGGGAAACTACGTCACGTCGGTGACAAAGTGTTGAAGACACGATGTCTGGTGAGGCTTGATTACATTGCAGATCCTTCTTATGATTATTGCAAGAATCTCGAGGTGTACATCCGTAACAACAGACCAAATATGCCAACAGTATTCACTATCCGGATGAATGGTATATTTATAAATATGCAAGATGGATTAAAACCAACACAAAGAAACAACTTTCCTTGCAGTAGACTTAGCAATTGATTCGATACAGTCACTCCATTATATGTCAGTGGAAAACATGAGGCCAAATAGGGTAGTGCGTTGCTCTGCTGGAATTTAGTATCATTCATGAACAGTGAATAGAACAAAAGTGTGTTACGCAACTTCGGAGTGTGTGTCGGTTGACGAGCGTTCAGTCTGTATCACTTCATATTTAGTAGGACCGCGGGTAAATTTGTCACAAGTCAAAGTTTAACATGGGTCAACTGTGTCGTTAAACGGGCTCGGGTCCGTCCACCCCACGCCGGACGAGATTCCACTCTTCGGCACAGCCCCGCAGGGTCTCCCCCACTCCGCCCAAGGCAGAGAGTTCGACAGGAGCCGCGAACAGTGATATAGACTGTTCTAACGCGAATAGTCTCGGTAGAACAGTCTATATCACTGTTTCCCGCGGGGCTTATTTCCTCTTACTTTATAGTAAGTGGAAGAGTCCACAATAGCCTCATTAGAGGGAAGACACCACAACAGTGACAGAAAAAGATCTTTCCGACTTGAGGCATAATATTTGTATGAATTACAAGAAGTATTTATTTACTGAGCAGAAAATGAAATAATTTTTTGCATATTTGAAACACTATTTTGCTATTAATATATACCGGGTGAAAGAGAAAAATTGTCCTAATTGTGTAACAGCATAAATATCCATCCAACAAAATGTTTAATATCTAAAACAATGACTGAACTAATTGACTATTTTCCAGGTTTTAAGATAAGGAGTTTGGACATCTTGTCATCATTTGTCGTAAGAATCACTGAAAAACCCTTTGAGTTATTCAGCTAAAAAGAGCGCAGATTAAAATTGTTATGTGTCAAACCCACGCTCTTTCAAATTGAGCAATGGTGAGAGGAAATTTCATTCAGAGCTTCACTAATGGTCCCAACATTCATACTCTGGCAAACATCTTCAAATTTCATTCACGAAGCTTCAAGAGAACGGTGAATAAGTTAAAAAAATATGGTACAGTAGAGAGAAAAACTGAATCAGGAGGTCACAACAGCTAGCATGGTCATTTCAATTTAGATCTAAAGAGACCGAATGGAAAAGATTCAACTCAATCCATGAGATGTCTGACACGTGAAAGAGGAATTTCAGCTATGAGTGTAAAAAGAGCCGTGAGAAATGTCTTGAAAATGAAATCGTACGTGAAAGGTGTGAGAAATTTTGAAGGTTAGAGAGGGCAAAGATCATCTTGAATAAGTTGAAAAATGATCCTGGAACACTACTACTACTACTACTACTACTACTACTACTGCTACTATATATATATATATATATATATATATATATATATATGGAATTTATTTCAGTACTTCATGAGCTTCCGACTCTTCTTAATGAACATGTCATTTTCGATTATGATCAATTTCATCCCGATACTTATGTTAAGCTTAGCAAGTAATTATACATTCTTATTGCTCAAAGTCCAATAGTGTGATAAAATCCTCTCAGAATTACAGTATGATATCTTGAATATATATATATACCTAAAATATAACGGTTCAGAGATTAATCTAACAGTTGGACAATTTTGCTGTTACCCGATTTGGGCAATGTTGCTGTTACACGCCTTTTATGCCTAAAGGGTAACATATCCGAATTGCAATGCCAAGACATTTCCATTTTGTTTATTCAACCAGGTTATAACCGAATAAGAAACGAATTGTTTACACTAAAAATGAAATAGAATTGCGATCAGATTGTGTTTTCTCATAGGATTTATTTAACCTCTACTACGAGATGCTACTAACTGAATAAGCGGTCTGACCAAGGACTATTTTCAGCGGAGGTAGCCTTAACAGAATCTGCGCTCAAGTTGACACTGGATTGATAGCAGATGTTTAAAGAAAAGGTGAAATAACCTTTAGTCAATGTCGTCGGAGAATATAAAGAATATATTGTCAGAAGACAAAATGTATGTTGGTAGTCAAAAGGGATACACTGCAGACAAAAAGTTAGGTACCATCTCCTGGATTTAATAATTAGTAAAAGTTTCATAACTTCTTTAGTTTAATTAACTCCTATTAAAACTATTTAATCTATCATTGCATGGCGTTCTTTTATTTTACAGGGAAACTTACGTAAAATTTAAACTTTACCAGTGCTAAGATTACCATTAGCCAAAAAGGTAGATTTAGCAATTAAATGGATCATAGTGCAGTAATCGTCACTAGCTTCATTGTTATTATTATCATGTTTTGCCATAGAGGGATCTTTTTAATACTGCGGATATATTAAGTTATCTATAAATCAAAACAAGGGCGTTATCCAGACAACATTATCCTCAAAATATGCGAAATCTCCAAAAGAGCCGAATTTAAAGTTGGTATATATCTCCGGCAGTTCAAAGAAGTCACAGAGTCTTAATGGGATTGATTTCAATGCGTCAATCCTCACTGGAATTACCTTGACATAACACTATTCCAAAACAATCTTTCCATATCGACTTTCAAATTTGTGTAGTTTCTGATTTTTAATTATTATTTTTTATTTATTTATTTATTTATTTATTTATTTATTTAAAAAAAAAAAAATCTTCAGGCACAAAAACATTCTCCAGGCGTTAAATTGGTTTTAAAAAGCATGCAACATTATCCTCAAAATATGGGCAATGACCTCAGAGACATGCCGATAAAAGCCTTGATTGTATGCCTCCAAGACTCAAGTAGTTGGGTTTAGAGGGACTAGTATCTGTGAAAGGAAGTTTTAAATTGGTAAAAACTGATGAAACAAGAAGTCTTATTCAAATTAAATTGAAACTTTTTATTACACATAGACTAGATGCCAGCCCGATATTGATTGCCCGGAGCCGTCGCAATCACAGCAACGCCTCCCGATATTTACCTTGACCTAATTTTCTCGCCTAAAGTGTAAAAAAAATTTACATTTATATCGATATTAGGATTTTTTTGAAATCAAATATCGCATAAAAAAGCATAATAATTATTTTTAATGTATTTTTGAAATCACACATTAAAATGTAGATCCATATTAATCTATTTTTGGAATCACATACTGTAGATTAAAATACCTTTTACACATTTGGGAGATCCATATTAATCTATTTTTGAAATCACATACTGTAGATTAAAATACCTTTTACACGTTTGGGAGATCCATATTAATCTATTTTTGGAATCACATACTGTAGATTAAAATACCTTTTACACAATTGGGACTTCGATATTAATCTATTTTAGAAATACATACTGTATTTTAAAATAAAATACGTTTAGACTTGGGACTTCGATATTAATCTATTTTAGAAATAAAATACTGTAGACTGAAATACCATTTACACAATTTTGAGATCCATATTAATATATTTTTGAAATCAAATACTGTTGCATAAAAAAGCATTTACGTAACTGGGATATCCATATTAATCTATTTTTGAAATCAAATATTGTAGATTAAAATACTGTTTACACAAATGGGACGTTGATATTAATTTATTTTTTGAAATGAATCTCTATGCTTAGTGTCCTAATAAATGACCTTATTTATAACACAAATTCTATGTCGCTTTGGAATAACGAAAGTCATTTTTTTAGAAATATGGTAAAGTACTGGCAAATAAAGAAAAACAACATTAGAAACAACCAAAAGAATGTTACGTCAGTGAAATTTGGGAAACGTTTTCAGTCCAGAAGTGAAGACTGTCGTGAGGCAGCCATTATGTGGTTCCATCGTGAATAGTGAGAAAGCCAAGGAAAAAACATGCGAAGAACGAGGACATTCGAAAAAAAAATAACAATTAACAAATCATATTTTTTATAATGAAAAAAGATGTGGATTTAAATTTGGTGTGGGACGTATATTGAAGAAAAAGAAGTGTTGAAGAATTTAAAAACCGCACGAAGAAAATGTCGATTGACATACTTGAAATTTCTTTACATTAATGAAAGAAATAAATCGTACACAAATTTGGATAGTTGCCCCGAAGGCCTGATGGCCGGCTTGTGGCGTTACCATCCGCTGATTCTAATTGTATAGATTTCACTATACATTTGAATGTAAACTTTAACGTGTCGAGGGTGGTTGAAAAATTTATCGCTCTAGAACTCCTTAGCTCCTACCCAGGCATGTACACCTCTGTGCTACATTTTTTTAAGCGTTTCACCCCAAGCAAGGTGGGAAGCCACTAGGACGCAAGGGGTTACATAAAATTTGGAGCAAGATCAGATAGGAGTGATAGAAGAAAGAATGTGGAGAAAGGTAGTGGATAGATCAAGACAACTGGAGATCTCGATTGATATTACATTTGAATAGCTGGAGATTATAGCTCTCAGGGAAATTGGAATAGGGAAGGGAGTTCAACAGGCGAGAGGTGGGAGACATGAAGCTATTGAAGTAGAAGAGACGGCTACATTTAGGAGTTTCGACAGTGAAGGGGTGAGAGCGGGATGCCAGCCTCGTAGGGCGCTTGAACTCATGCAGTCTGGGAACCAGCGAACATAATCGTTTCTCTAGATACGAACAAATGCATGTCTAAAAAAAAAATGAGAGTAAAATCGTGAATAACATATGATTCATTTTCTACAAGCCGTTCGAATGAAATTTGAAGTTCTCAATAAATTATGTCACGGACGTTTTATTATATCTTCTACAACTAGATCCTTCGTGATATAGCCGATTATTAATCAATTTTAAACTCAACTCGTGACAGTGACTCACCCCGAAATCGACATCAGAAATGGTATCTGCAATGACACTTAATATAATAGCTATTATCAAAACCACTTAGGCATTCTAATTCGCTTCATTACTTTTGGATCATTTCCAGCCTAGTTCTTTAGTCAATAGCGACACTGTCAATAACATTCTGTCGAAGACTTTCAGCTCTGCACACAATATGTTGGCCTGGCACCAATTCATAAATGTCCCCAATCTTATTTAACTGCAAGATGGCATTGTAAAACTGCAGGTTTTATTTATTGAGGCAATGCCAAACAACATTACATGTGCTACCATAAAATGCTGCTGGCATCCGCCACCTCTAAAATTGTATTTGGGAGTTTACTTGCAAAATTCTAAAATAAATATCCCAAACCTGCGTAATTTACGTCTGTCGATACCTACGCTGTTTCTGGCAGGATATGGGTAATTCTAGCTTTTCCAAGATTTTAATCTTCTGTTGCATTCAGCCATATCGCTCTTTTCTGTTATATGTGCCATTGTCCTTCAGGACCTAGGAGGGTACAGTCCTCCACAACTTCGTACAGTTGTAAGTTTCAGTAAATTTTTTACTACCTATTCCGTTCTCCATTTACACAAGCGTGTTCGGTATTTTATCTCTTGATTCTTTGTCCATATTGTCTTCAATATCTCATATGGCGAGTTTCTAAGCTTAACCTAGATGTGGCACAAGACTTAAAGTATGGGAGACCCAGTGAGAATCGCATTCACTATTCAATTGTAACTGATCTAACAAGACAAGCTTGCTAACCTTTACACAACGTCGAAGTGTATTGGCGATTTTATAAGCGTAGCTTTGACGTGGTAGAAGGCTGAAATTATGGAACAGCTAGTAATTGTTCTAGCGAGACAAGCTTAGTAACAATAACACCTCAACGAAGAGACTGCGATGATTTTATAAGCATGGATTTGATGTGGCACAAAGCTGAAAGTTGGGGCAACCAGTGAGGATCACACTCACTATTCAATTGTAACTCGTCTAGCGAGACAACTTGCTAACCATTCCAACAGCTTCTAGTTCACACTTCATTAAGTCATATTTTTGTAAAGTTGTCCAAATTCTATTTCCTAAGGACGTTTCCCAAAAATGTTTACTTTTTTTCATAAAAAACTTGCTAATAGTTTGTCTGTGTTGCACGTGGGATTATCAGCTTCAATTTTGTAGAACCATATTTCTCTTACCTCAAGTTTCATTTACATGTGTAAAGAAATTATATAGTATTCACTGCTATATTGGACGATTGATATTTCATAGCCGTTCATCGCTATTTTCTTTGTTCCGAACGGCATTTCCAGTTTTTTTGATGTTTTGTTTAGTTTTTCGAAAGCATAATTAGGTATTCCAATGCTCCTTCAAGTTTCGATGTAATACTTTTCTGCCATACATTTTATGGGCAACGCTGGACCATGCTGCTAGTAAAAAATTGAAAATGAAAATAATCCTGATAGGACTCCCTCAGTGTATAGGACAAATAAATCGATTGAGAAGGCGCATCGTCGTCTTACTTCTTTGTCTATCTTTTATACTGACATATACTGACTGACTATATATATATATATATATATATATATATATATATAATATAAAATGGAAAATTATAAACAAAACTAGAACTTGTAAAACTCGGGATGACCCATGCCCTTCATGCCTACATGATAAACTACACATTATCAAGTTTCTAAATAATAAAAATCTATTAAACAATAGACATGAGTTAACGGTTTTTTGCCGACATGATCAAATCTTTGCATTGAATAATTAGCATATATATTTTTTAAATCCATAGTCCTAATAAATAGCTTAAATACCCTACAAAAAAGATAACACTTTATGAAGTCGTCAAAAAACAAATGTTACGGCAGTTTTTTTTGTTTTTTTATATACACAAAACACTTTCAGAAAAAATAAAATAAAAAATAAATAAATCTCCATAGACACGTAAACCAGACGAGACGAAATCATCTTCCGTTTTAAATTTAGACAACCCAACCTTACCCTGACATGACATCTATGAATTTAACTCCATACTGATACAAATTATTAACACCCTGCACCCCTTTCTATATGAACAATCGCGCTGGACGTTACCATGGAAATTTTGATTTCAATAATGAATCTCCTATTAAAACACATAAATTTCAGAAATAAGTTATTCCAAAAAAAAATTTCGCTTGAAAATGGAACAGAGCTTACTTTAATTCAATTTAATTCAAATAATTATATTAAAGTTTTCGGCTCTTGTTTTGAAACATGAGAACTCTTATGTAGCGTGTTGGAATCATATTGTTAAATAAATAATTATATATATATATATACCCGGTTGTTGTAACATATCTACGGACGATAATGTGTATGTCCCTATTCACATAAATACAGTAGTAAATACTGTGTGTTGGTCTGCATTTGGACACCCGTCTTTAGTTGAGGTGGTCAAACTTTCTGCCTCCGTGCAGAGAGGATCCCCAGACGTGGTTATGTCGAAGGCCAGCGTTTTGTCTCGGGAAACAGCTACCTGACTCCGTTTTATACGGGGTCTACAAAGAATTTTTGGCCTAGCCTACAGACTCGGATAACCCACAGTTCGGCCTTATGCCACATTTGACCGCGTGGGGCGGTTGGTAGATATCTTGCAGTTGGAGCTTCATTGTGGAATTCACTTGACTCACTTATAGCAGTTGACGACAACTTATACGCGCCACTGGCGAATCTTATATGTGTTGTTCTTGTCCTAAGTATGATTGTTCACTAACAACCTTTATGTGATTATTCTATTCGGGGGTAACAGTAAAACGTATACAGTGTAACCCGGATATAAGAGACCCGGTATGAGAGAAACCCGGATAAAAGAAAGATTTTCTCTGGTCGCAAATTAGAGCCTGTGTTAATGTATATAAAATAGACCAAACCCGGATATAAGAGAAAACCGGACATAAGAGACTTCTTCTCCGGTCCCGGCAACTCTCTTATATCCGGGTTACACTGTAATAGCATAATTATCCATCCTACAAAATGGTTAATATCTAAAGCAAATACGAAACTAATTGAGTTTCTTTTATCCAGGTTTTCAGATAAGATCTTTAGCCATCGTGACACCATTTATCGTAAGAATTACTGGAAAACCCTTTGAGGTATACAGCTAAATAGAAAGCAGTTTACAATCGTTTTGCTTCAAACCGACTGTCTTCATAACTGAACAATGGTGAGAGGAGAAAGATCATTCAGGCCTTCAACAATGGTACTAACATTCATACTCTGATTCCACTTTCAATCTCCATACAAGAACTTAGTGTAACTTTTTGAAATTGTTTGCGAAGATGTATTCTCGCCATTTAAATCATTAACCTCTATATTTGTTTTTTGTATGAATGATTCATGTAATTATAAGTTGAACAGCACCTATAATCGAAATATATATATATATATATATATATATATATATATATATATATATAAATAAGAAAATTATGTGTGTGCGTGTGTAAAAGCTTCATAGAGATATAAAATTTGTCACATAGCTGATGTAGTCCTGGGTATAATGATAAAATACACGCGACGTAAAGTCCTCTGATTGAAATGTTGGAGGTTTTGAGGATTGTGGAACGACCTTTTAATTGCTGTTTTTCCAGGTCCACTCCGACCCGGGCCAGTAGTAGCACCCGTTAGGTTCCCAGCTATGGACAAATAGTGAAAACCCGAACAATAATCAACAGTAGATTTTTAAAATAAAATTACTTGCAATACATTTTTAGAGAAACATTTAACAACAATATCTATTTATAGTAGAATTGCCAGCAATACTTATTTATCGTAGAATTACCAGCAATGCATTTTATAGCAACATGAACAACAATACATTTTATTTGTGGTGGAAGACATACTATTGCGGCACAAAATATTTAGATTTCGGCATTAAATAACCCATAGGCGTTAAGATGCTTCTAAACAAAATCAACCCCCAACAACTTAGCTATTCAGCGTCTCATATCCGAATTATCTTAGACGGAACTTTTTGCGAGTGTTCTGTCAACATGTCAGGAGGCTTCGGCAACTAACTGCCATTTTTTACAGTTGTGGTTATATTTATATAAAGTTTGATTTAATCTATACGCTAATTGTGTGTTCTTATTATTGGTGTTAGACTGATTTGTGTGTGCGTTTGTCTGCGCATGCGCATGGGTCAGTTCCGTACATATGTCTCCTTTTCTTCATTTTCTTTTCATGCTATTCTTTTTCTTTCTTATTCGTTCTGCTCTGATATTCTGCAGCAAAACTTCAAAATCTGACGGCACCGTTTCTTTAGTTGGACCGTTTGAGAAAGTCCGAACTGTGGACATTGAAGAGGTGAAATGATTATTCCGGAGAAATACTTCGCTTGTTGGACATGACGTGTGCTTCTTTGTTGATAAAAGGGGCCAAGTTTATATTCCTACAACCATTAATGTCAAAATGGATCGTTGGGAAACGTTTAATTGTAGCATGACTCTGGGCATGCGTGCTTCGAGCGAAACATTCACTTAAGCCTTAGCAGAGTCATGAACATTTCCATTAGCGCCACAAGAAGAGAGCCTGGGGAATCAAATGGCATTCTTTAATTTTCGGTGATTAGACAACGCTCTGCCTTAATATAAGTAATGATAGTTCCTGTGCTCGATTTATAGCATGGGAGCTATATATTTCAGTGGCATCGTCGGCAATACTCACGTTCCGTCTATAGAAGTATCATGTACCGTGTTATATGTTACACTATCCCCTTACATTTTCTGTTTGCAAAAGGAATGATAATAAATTAACAGATAGAAAAAATTGTTTCTTGAATTTGGTGACATATTAATTAGGTGTTAGTAGTACGGACTTTGACTTAGGTCGGTCATTAACTGAGCAGCATATCTACCAAGCACCCCAAGCGGTCAGATGTGGCACAAGTCCGAATTTAATGTTGCGTATCCGAGCCAGTACGCTCAGCTAAAAATTCACCGCAGACCCCATATAAAACGGGGTCGGGTAGCTGTTTTTCAAGGCGAGACTTTGTCCTTCGGCATAGCCTCGTCTGGGGATCCATTCTACCTGGAGGTAGAGAGTTTGACCAACACAACTGGAGACGAATCTCCAACTGCAATACTGAATATAAATGGGATATCAGTACCCACAGCGGAACGAAAACAATCTACCGCCGTAGATTAGATAAAGGATAGATTTCGAATGTGTCTGAAGGTTAGCCGGGTCATTTGCCACCTGAATAAGGTTAGAGGCCACAAAAATCGAAACGTTGTGATAATAACAGCAAAAATGAGGATTTTAGGCCTCAGTATTTTGAAAGGGGATGATAGTTTATCTCTTCTTTCCTGTTTAGAATTGGGTTTCCGGTACTTCTAAATTAATTTTCCTCTTTCACTTCCGGTTGCTCAGTGCATTTTGGTGGCATTATACCTTGCCTGGGGTGCTGCCTCTTACTCTGTAAAACTCTACATCGAGTGACTCTTGTGGAGTTTACAGAGTGAACGTCATTTAAAAACAATGTTCAGTGTCTATTTCTTCAAAAGGACATATATCGTATAAAATCGCGTATCTTGCTACCATTGAAGACCCAATTTTGAAGCTAATTTCACTATAGTAAATGACTAGATAGTTTGGTCAAGGGCGTAGCTAGGACCTACAGTATATAAGCTAATTTTATATCTCGTGCATGATCGGACTCCCTTAAAATTAGCTTCAAGAGACCCATGATACGCGAGGATATACGCTACATCGTATAACATTTTTGAAAATTCGTAAACTTAAGGAATCAGCACATATGCTAGGCTAAAAAAATCTCCTGAGCCGACCAAGCATAGAAATGAATACAATATGGGAATCAGTAATAAGGAGTGCCAGAGAAAAGCGATAATAACAAAAATTGCAATATGAGCTCTGGTAAAAACATGTAATGATAACAGCAAAAATTGCAATATGATCACTGGTAAAATTTTGATGGTGAAGACATTAAGTTTATAATACCCAGAAACTCATACACAGATGTCATCAAGGACACATGGTACAGTGGAAAAAGGCGTTGGTTAAATCCAGTAACAGGACCCAAAAAGTGGGAGTTCAATACCCGGTTAAGGCAGTGGAGAACTTGGAGAGGGTGAATTAAAAAAAAATAACTGTTAACTGACATCCATTAACATAGCTGTATTAAAGTTGATACAGTAACTGGCGTCTGTCAAACTCTCTGCATTAGCAGAGAGGAACCCGGACGAAGCCTTGCCGAAGGGCAAGGTTTCGTTCGGGGGAGGTTATGACAGCTCTCGAACCCGCCTAGGCGTGTCGGAGGCTATATTTTTGGCCGGGCCTACGGGCTCGGGTGACCACGTAAAACTCGGCCTTGTGCCACATGCGACCCCTCGTGGGGGGATAGCTAAATATCTAACTGACATCCATTAACAGTCTACCCCGCAAGCGAAATAAAGGGTTCGACACTGAAGAAGGAAAGTACTGAAACATTGTAATAAATATGGCGACAAAGATGAGGGCAATAATGAAAATAGTGTATTAATAAATCGGTCTATAGATATCAGATAGAGGTTTATAAATAAACGGCGTAAGTTATAGATTTTTTTAATATTCAGTAATTATTTTTTTAATCCAGGATTAATTATAATTTTTCACATGCACTTGAGTTTCCAAAGAGACGAGAAATTAAATCGAATGGTTGAAATACTTCCAAAACATTTTTTTATATAATTTTCATTCATGAAACTTTTTGAAATGAATCCTGGGAACTTACATTAACGGATGGAAGGAACTTTTTCTCCGTAAAGAATTAATCTTACAGGCTTGTTTACTTGAAACATGAAATTATAACGCGTTAATGTGATGTTAATGATTTAAAGAAATAACGATATTAATTAGTTGATAAATGTGTTATCATAGTAACTGACGCCTATACCTGGGCGAAAGAAAGAGCAGCGTGGAAGACGATGTTAGCACCAGCCTAATGGGGTTATGAATACAACTTGATAGACATTCTACGCTTAGAAAATAGGTGAAACGTTTCTTTTCCTAGAGATTTAAGCGAAACACAGACCTACGCAAAACATCCGAATTATCGATGAGCGAATTTAATTTTCGAAGAGAGTGACGAGTAAATCGAATTCGCAAGTTGGACGTGTTGCATAAACCAGCAGGCTCAGGAGAAATTTATATATATATATATATATATATATATATATATATATGTTTTTTATATATATATTTTATATATATTTTTATTCTTATTTTTTTCCATTTTTTTGCTTGATACTTAATGAAACACAAAGCAGGTAACTTACGTTTACTCCAAGACCAATTTTGGGGGGAAATTGAATTGCTCACCTGAAAATAAAATGAAAAATACACCATAAAAGTGATGATACCATAATAACATTAGGTACAAAGATTATATGAGTCACTTATTACATTCCTAGTGAAAAAAGATTAGATATTTTAAGTTTGTAAACACACACCTATACACACAAATAGAATGTTATTTATCTATCAACATATCGATCTATTTATCTATCTGTATATCTATTCATGCCACTCTGCATATTACTTTTCTAGGTATACATTCCAGTCTGTACATTATCTATCTATCTATCTATCTATCTATCTATCAGTATTTTTATTATCTCTCTCTCTCTATCTCTCTCTTTCCCTAAATATATATCACTATATTCCTTTCTATATTCGTCATTATCTGTCTATCTATCTATCTAGCTATCTATCTATCTATCAATCTATATCTATATATATATATATATATATATATATATATATATATATATATATATATATATATATTAGTTTCTTCATTATCTATTTCTATGTTGGTCTATCTATCTATCTATCTCTCTTTATATATATATATATATATATATATATATATATATATATATATATTAGTTTCTTCATTATTTATCTGTCTGTATGTTGGTCTAACTATCTATCTATCTATCTATCTATCTATCTATCTATCTCTATATATGTATGTGTGTGTGTGTGTGTTTCTTCATTATCTATATGTCTGTATGGTTGCCTGTTCGTTCTATCTATCTCTGTACCTATGTTATCACAGTATCTATTCTTCATTATCAATCGCACTCTTTCGCTCTCTCTCTCTGTCTCTCTCTCTGTCTCTCTCTCCCTCTCTCTTAGTTTCTTAATTACCTATCGGTCTTTCTCTGTCAAGTTATTCATCATCTATCGCACTCTCTCTCAATTTCTTTATTATCTCTCTCTCTCAGTTTCTTCGTTATCTATTGCTCTCTGTCTCCTAGCTTCTTCATTATCTATCTATCTATCTATCTATCTATCTATCTATCTCTATCTATCTATCTATCTCAATTTCTTCATTGTCTCTCTATCTCAGCGTCTGCCTTATCTATCAATCTACCGATCTATGTCTCTTGATTATGTATCTAAGTCAATCAGTTTTTCCTTTTCTATCTATCTATCTATCTATCTCAGTCTCTATGTTATCTATATATCTATCTCAGTCTTTTGTTATGTGTGTCTACACAGTCTCTCTCTCTCCACACACACACACACATATATATATATTTATGACATTTTTATGTTTATACATTTTTTTTATAGATACAAATATATTTAAGTAAATTCTCTGTTTATACTAAACAGTATTAAACAACATTTACCGGCCTGAATGTCCGAGAAATTTTCACATAAAATATTCGTCCTCCGACAGGATTCGAACCTGCATCCTATACGGAACCGTCATTTAGCTTGACGTGCCTTTAACTTTTTTTTTTTTTTACTTAAATATTTGTATCTATAAAAAGAATGTATAAACATAAAAATGTCTTAAGATAATTGTCGAACTTTGTCCATTTCATAATGTGTGACACATACACACACTGCTCATGGTTATAGGTTCAATTCCTGTCGGAGAGCTTATATTTTCTATGAAATTTTTAGAACATTAAGACCAGTTAATGTAATTAATACTGTTTAATTTACTTTAATAAGTTATATCTATAAAAATAACACACACACACACACATATATATATATATATATATATATATATATATATCTTCACTATCTATCTACTAACTATATCATTCTATACGTTATCTGTTTTTATATCAATCTCTTCATTATATATCTATCTTTGTGGCTTTAAATTTATCAATTTAACAAAGAACACTGATTATGAAAGTCTGATATTTGGTAATTTTCAAAAATAAAATCATTTCAGTAAATTTTCTGCTGCCTCTGCATCTCACACTGAATAATTTACATGTATATGTGTGTATGATTGTGTATGCGTGCGTGTGTCTGTGTGAGTGCGAATTTGTTGATTGTTAATTTGTCTATTATGTGCATATATTTTCTTCGTGCTTTTCATTCTTATTTGTTTAGTTTAATGTATTGGCTTTGCCTAAAGAATACTACATTATCTGTGTTGTATAGAGTGCATATATTTGCATTTTTCATGGTGGCATCGTACTAGGTATTCGTTTTTAGTTTTTCAAGCGACGTAATAAAATCCTGTTCATGTATTTGCATTTTGAGATAAGTTCTGATCATGTATTTAGTAATTTTTGTCGGTCTGAAAATGTGATTATTGCTATATTCTCATCCAGACAGAGTTTAAAATTTTCCAGGTTTATATATATATATATATATATATATATATATATATATATATATATATATATATATATATATATATATATATATACAAATGCGAGAAAGAAGAGGTGGAGTAAAAATTATACTGTTCGTAACATTTACTTTTACAAAATATGCTCAATACAAAAGTATAGCAATTATATATATATATATATATATATATATATATATATATATATATATATATATATATATATATATATATATATATATATATATATATATATATATATATGTATATATATATATATATATATATATATATGTATGTATATATATATATGTATATATATATATATATATATATATATATATATATATATATATATATATATATATATATATGTGTGTGTGTGTATGTATGTATGTATATAGTTAAAGTAGACCATACTTTAAGTCGTTCCTCCTCCGACTAATGTGACGTAAATAAAGGATTATTTTTTATAAAAATCGTTTTATTTATATTTCAGATTTTCTTAAGGAATATCACTGAATATTAAACGAAATAATATATTCTTATTTAAAAATAAAAATATGTAAAAAAATTCTTTTAAAATTGATCTACAATCAGTTTTCAAAACAGACAATGTCAACAACTGCATTTTTCCTAAATTTTGGAAAGAAAAAAAAAACGAAAAAGAATGAAGAGAAACAGACGCTACATGCTTACGCTTCCACTCTTACATATTCTAAAATGTGAGTCTGTGTATTTTAGGTTTTTCGCTACACAGTTCTAAACATGTTTCAAAAATTTCCATTTTTGAAACATGTTTAGAACTAAGCGAAAAAAATTTTTCAAATTTATAATATATATATATATATATATATATATATATATATATATATATATATATATATATATATATGTACAGCCATCACAGGTCAAAATGAGACAGGACCAACACCAAACAAAATTTTTGAAACATGGTTAGAACTGTGTAGCGAAAAAAAAACATATTTTAAATCAATTAATTCATAATACTAATGCTCTGTAAATTTACATTGAGCACTATTTTCTAAAAAATAAAATATCTATAAGAACACCGGATTATATATCTTACTGTTCTTTGTTTATATATATATATATATATATATATATATATATATATATATATATATATATGTGTGTGTGTGTGTGTGTGTGTATAATTGTCATATGCACATTTATATGTATATATATATATATATATATATATATATATATATATAAAATTCCATATATATAAATCCCATATATATTTTATATATGTGCGGATACTTATTGGAATGAGCTCAATATCAGTGATAGAGCTAACATATTTACTTGAATGGATATGAGTATGTGACCCTTACAAACTCATATCCAATCAATTATATATATATATATATATATATATATATATATATATATATATATATATATATATATTATCTATTCAACTATATATATTATCCATTCAACTATATATATATATATATATATATATATATATATATATATATATATATATATATATATATATATAATATATTAAAATTGTAGTTAAATAAAACGAATTCTAACCAAAACATCTTTTAAAATTGTAGTCAAATAAAACGTATCCTAACCTAAACACTTCTCTCAAATTACTACAAGCACTTAAAAGATTCCAGTAAAACACCTACAGTAAAATGAAAATAATATGAAAAGCTAGAAGATGTAAATTCAATGACCCATGTCTTTTGTACTTACATGAGAAACTATATATTACTGGATTTATATAAAATATATAAAAAATTAAAGTTTACTAAATCAGAGAATTTAATTAGCTATTTTTGCCGTCATTGTCATAAATTCTACTTAAATAATATTTAAATATAAATTTAAAAAAAATTTTGACCTAGTAATATACATAATTATACTTGATTTATAAATAATTTTACATACTGTCATTCTAATGCATTTACTCGTTTTAAAAAGAAACTTACCTATATGTACATTGTGTGGACTTCCGAAATATCTTAAAAGCTTATTTACACTATATTCCATTGTTCGGACTGTTGTCCTCATTTTCCTTGCCCGTTCAATAAAAGCGTTGGTTGATTCCAGTAACTTGAATCAAAGAGTTGTGAGTTCAGTTCTTTGCTACAGTTGTGATGAAACACAATTTTGGATAGTTGAGTTAAAGGTAGATAACTGATATTGATACAGCAGCAGAAACGTCGTGAATATGGCAACAAGAATGAAGACACCATCCTGAAGAATGGAAATAGCGTAAATAATTGCAACAACTTATCTCAGAAATATAGGCAGACTCTGAAGAAAGCCGGAGTGTACAAGGGCCGAAACGTCGTGAAAATGACAATAAAGATGAGGAAAACACTCAAAACAATGTAAATAATGAAACTATTTACATTACCTCATCTCAGAAATATAGACAGATCTTAAAAAATTGTAAATAAATAAAAATCAACAATGCCATTTCAAGCGTTGTGCAACTCCAAACAATATATAAAACAAAAATTATAAAATGTGAACGAAGCCTTATTGCTCCAAAAATGTTAGAATGGAAGTAATATCTGCAATATTATTTTCCCATTATCTTAGAGTTGTTCAGCTTTATATATTCAAAGGTATCAGCGATCATAGCTCTCACCAACTTCCTCGTTTTGCAGTTCATAGTAAGGTTCTTTTTTTTTTCATCTTTTCAAATCTTGAATCTACCATCCATTTTTTATAAAAACTCAATATATACATTATTCACTCTCTTTCCACATTTTCGTCCTGTCTACAATGTGCTCTGTCAGGGTTAAATTCTCCAATCCCTAGAAATATCAACTGTCTGCTTTTGATTCTAAGTATAGGCATAATTTTAATTCCATTTCCTTTAGCACTTACTCGTTACTAACGGGTTAACTCAATGTTATACTAAGTAACCATATTACAGTTACCTCGAGTCACATTTTCATCTCCTGAGGTCTTTCAGCCATCACTGCTATATAGGATGACCGATATTATATTACAGTTCATCACTCCTTCTTTGATTCTAACTTGGTCTTGCTGTTTCTGTTCTAACCGGGAACTAAGGAAACGGAAGCAACGTTTCAGCTATTGTTCAGACACGGAAGTACCGCGTTGGCCATATTGTTTTTCTGTGAATAAAAGAGCTGGAGATTGCTTCGGCGAACAGAATGCTTCAGTCGAATCTGCGCCGGCGTTGCTACTAAAGACCCAACCACTTTACCAAATTGTGACACTGTTTTAATAACTTTCCTTGCTTTTGAAAGGCATATTTCACTATTCCAATGTACACTCAAGCTGTATGTCACTTCTCACTTTATCCAGAATGGAAATGATTTATGGGACCTTGCTGGTTTGAATCATGTTCCCAGTCCCAAAGTATATACAATGATACCTTGACATACCAGCGTACCTTCATACAAGTTTTTTTTAAGATACAAGCTGGAGTTTGGCCGAATTTTTGCCTTAAGATACGAGCTGAATTTTGAGACATGAATATGTTTCATTTAAGCATCCGTAGTAGACGTATTCACCTCTGCTTTTGAAGGGTTTCTGTTGTGTTATGTTGTGTCTTTTTGCCTTTACTTTGCAAAATCCCTTTAGTGACACCATCTATTCAAAGAAAGTAAGTGTAAATAGCAATGATGAATTTTTAGGGGCCTCGAACGAATCGGAAATATTTCCACTAATTTTAATGGAGAAAATTAATTTGAGATACGAGTCAAAAGAGCTCGGTCTTAGAACGAATTAAATTCATATCTCAAGGCAATATTGTATAACGAAAATTAGCGATGTCTCTTATAGTTCTCGGAAATATCGAACCTTTCAATATCTACAATGTCAATGAAGTTCTCCTACTTATCCTCTAGACATTATACCAAATGGTCTAGGCAAAATATAGACTCGTTAATTACAATCATCTCAGTAGAATTGCTCTTTGAATGTAAGAGAATTAATTGCCAGTAAACACAGCTATATTCTAACCATGAAGAAGGCACAAGATGAAATTTCGCAAGTCCACGGCCTACAGAATAATTTCTCGTTTTTTTCTTTCCCCGTGGGAGGGCATATAATAAGACTTCTAGGTTTGATTTCACAGGCAAGGGAGAAATTATGATGTTCTTTACCCAGAGGTACTCTTAACGTAAGTGTCTTTACATTTTTTGTACGTCAGAATATTCTTGAATGATAGCTACATTTCATGTGTAAATTTATTTATTTCCAAGGTTTAATTGCTGCATCTACATTTCAATTTACAGTTTTTCGTTTCACTTTTCGAACTGTCAACAAAAAATTACTTATATTCTGGAACACACACACACACACACACACACACACACACACACACACACACACATACAAACTCATACGCACTCACCGATATGTACGTATGCATTTTTAACATTGGTATATTTATAGAGAAAAATTTCTCGATATTGAGGATAGTGTGTTTGGAGAGAGAAACAATGTGAACATTGCAATGAAGGGGCACTGAGGGTTTCATGCCTTAGCCTTAATCTTCGGGTTATGCATTGACTTTATGTCAGTACTGGGGACGTTTGTAGCGATTTTTACAATCATATCTGAAGATCACTTGCGGCATGAAATTTACCGTCACCATGAATTGATGTTTCCTATGGCTACTCTCTGTCTCCCTCGCAGTCTATCTCATTTTAGACATCAATAGTATATTTCGGCTTGAATTAGCATTATCTTACTATCTAAACCTATAACAGGTAAGAATTAAATCATGTCATGCAAAAAAAAACTCTATCATTCTTCTTTTCAGCTCGGTGTACAAATAATATTAAATTCTTGCGTATTTTGATACTTTCATTTCTACATATCATTATATCACAGAAGTTCTAGTCTCGATAGATCACAGATATTCTTTCACTTAGCCTGATTCTAGTCGATAAGAGTTAGAGTCATATAGCCTTTACACGGAAACAAGAGAAAATAAACTGAACAGCAAATACACCTCAAACGTATAAAAGAGATAAAATGGGTTCTGACAAGGATGAAGAGAAATAAAGCAGCAGGAACAGATGAGATTGTAATCAAGATGCTAACAACCTGGGATGGTTTGGGGATCAATAGATTTATTAAAGTATTTAAATCTGTGATGGTGTAAGAATACTTGAATTCGTCACTATCAGTCTTTCTTCATTTTGCCAAAGAAACTAGGAACAATTGAATGGGAATTCCATCAGAATAAAAAAAAATTACTTGAAAACGAGTATAAGATTATAGAAAGATAGGGTCTTACATGGAGATGCTTCTTTGTTTCTGGGGAAACCATGTTTAGAAGTCTACATTTAAACGGTCCGGATTAATTTACTATGTATCAAGAGCGGACATAAATACCTAACAGGAAACGGCGAGTCTTGGGTTTTTACAAGTTGAGAATTGTGAGCGGGATTTTCTTTCTATATCCGCGGAAGACATATTCCCAAAGGAAAACACCGTATGTACTTGTAAGCTGCTGTGTGGCGGCGCTGATTTAACCGCAGCCTGGGATGAGCGGCCTGATACAAAGGACGACTGATTTAAACGGAATTGAAGTGACGCTGTTGACTGACCCCCTTTACCACAGTATGCAATGATATCACTGAGCAGCCGTTATGTTAACCTCACAATTTGATCCCTGAAAGTCGTATAAAAACCCGAGGTAAGATGAGTTCTGAAAAGGAAGAAGTGAAATAAAACAACAGGACCAGATGTAATCAAGATGCGATATAAGTTTGAGATCAATAGATTTATTAAAGTTAATTAGATCTGTGATAGTGTAAGAATACTTGAAGACCTCACAAGCAATCTCTTCTTCATGCTATCAAAGAAGACAGCTTCAAATGAATGTGAACGCCATCAGACAGCATATTGAGGCACATGACAAAACTTTATGTGTCTAATAAATAAAATCCATAGCAGAATTAGACCAAATAGATTGACATGGAATATGGCAAGAAGAGTGTGACTTTTTTGAATACACTGGAACCAGCAATACCAGCTCAATGGACAGATTTCTGTCACAGTACAAAATTACAATGGTTCATAGAAAGCTAAATGACGAACCAAAATATCTCAGGAACATTTCGCTTATTCAATCTATCATCAGGATGTTGGTGATCATGGCTCTTCACAACTTCCTGTCGTTTTGTTGTCCCACCTAAGCCTTGTGACGCTATCCTTTTATTCAAGCCCGCCAGATAGCTTATGCGTTGTTTTCCTCTGTCCCCCTTTGCCTTCAGTCTGTCCCGTGAGTATCAAATTTTCCAAAACCTCTTTCCTCATTATATGCCCTAGAATTTTCAACTGTCTCTTGCTGATGTTATGTATACGTGTCCTTTTTGTTTCCATTTTCTCTAAATCTTCATTGTTGCTCATGTGTTCGGCGTATGTTACTCTCGGTACCGTTCGGTAGAATCACATTTCTGTTGCTCCAATCTGTGAGTAGATTGTCCAGAACTCACTGCCATATTACGTAACAAATAATCTGAAGCGAACCAGGTTAAGCACTTACATAATAAGTTGACAAATGTCATAATAATATATACAATATAAATATATTAGAGACGAACTTAGTGGTTCAAGATACAATGGATGATAGAATGCTAAATAAGAACTAATTAAATTTAGATTTATTCAAGGCGTGTTTTCAGTCATTTCTCCCAAGCAAGGCGATAAAGCCATTAAGACTCATTGGGTTACAGAGCTTGAAATAAATTGTGAAATCATACTTATTATAAAACCCAGGTTGTGTGTGCGTGTGTGTGTGTGTGTGTCTGTACATTTATATATTGGATCGGATCTCCTACATTTTTCAACCGATTTCAACAAAACTTCACAGAACTACGTAAAATCACCTTGCGGTGGTTCTGACAGCGCCCCAAATTGGAAAAATACAATTGTTTTTGCATGAAATTAATTTGAAAACACGATTAAGAGGCATCGCTGTCGCGAGAATGAAAGGGGACAACTCATATCGAGTTATACTTATTATAAAACCCAGACTGTTTGTGTGTGTATGTGTGTGTGTGTGTGTGTTCGTTTATATATGTGATCGGATTTCTTACATTTTTCAACCGATTTCAACAAAACTTCACTTTTTTGGGGGGGGCAGGTAGTGTTTCTTATTGTCTTGCACACTTTTTTTTCTTTATTTTTTTTATTCAGAATGCTTTTAAAAATTCCATTTACAAGACAATTGTTTATAATAAAATTCTATTCAATCGGTAGACTCATAACGATTGAAAAAAAAAAAAAACTAATTAAGACATGCGTGTCCGTCAACCTTAAACAATAATCTTTGTCAATTTTATTTTTCAGTCTTTATGATGGTCGATACTTGATCTATCTCTTACTGTTACATCCCCGAGCAACGCCGGGCTCTACTGCTAGCCGTTACTGAGTAAAGAGCAAAATATGATTATAAAGAAAACAGACAATTGCATTTTAATTTTTGAAGATCGTAATGGAGAAAAAATAAGGTGCTGGAAAAGAATTTCTTTGTCGGAATGTCCGGGAAAAGAAACTGTTAGAAAGGATTCTTTCAACGGTAAAATGATGAAACCTCACTGCAATCTAGTACTGTGCTTACATTCACATCGATATACCAAGAAGAAAAACCCATTAGAAAAATTATCATGTTGAGAAACAGATGTCACAAAAACTTGAAATGTTGCCAAAATATATTTGAAACCAAAAATTTATCAAGTTAAAAAAATTGTTAGAAATTTAATAACAATATAAAAACATCATATAACACCAACACGAAATTCAAGGAAGAAAAAATAATTTATTCGCTAGAATTTAGTGGTTTAAGATTTAACTCTTAAGAATTGTATAGTAGACATTTTGAGTAGAAATAATATATTTTTGAATTTATTTTTCGTATTACTGTATATTGCGTAATCTATAGTAATACGAAAAATAAAATGAAAAATATATGATTTCTGCTCAGAATGCCTATTGTACAACTCTAGAGCTCTTGAAACTTTAGATCCCGAATATACAACAACACTAATATTAAAATAATAAGTGTCCACTCTAATATATTAATTCGCTTTAAATTACAGAAGACAAAACTATAATGCTATAAGTCGTAATTACTTATATCTATCTATCTATCTATCTATCTATCTATCTATCTATCTATCTTTCTCTTTTCTCTCTCTCTTATATATATATATATATATATATATATATATATATATATATATATATATATATATATATATATATATATATATATATATATATATATATATATATATATATATATATAGTATTTAAAAAGATTCAGAATTACCGTATATCGGTTATAGAGCTATTTAACCGAGGAAAACTTCGTTTTATTCAAACCCGGTATATTATTTCTAATTCTGACAGGAACTCTGTCGATATGCCGGGGTTGAATAAGACTGACGAAGTTTTCGTCGGTTGAAATTGGCCTATAACCTCTATATATATATATATATATATATATATATATATATATATATATATATATATATATGTGTGTGTGTGTGTGTGTGTGTGTCTCTCTCTCTCTCTCTCTCTCTCTCTCTTTATATATATATATATATATATGTGTGTGTGTGTGTGTGTGTGTTTCTCTCTCTCTCTCTCTCTTCTAGTTCTCTCTCTATTTCTAATTGGATCGTGATTACGATTCCAATGGAATGAATTATACCCATGGAATATTAGTGTTTGAGACTATATTATATATATATATATATATATATATATATATATATATATATATAAAAAAAAAGAAGAAAAAGCTTGAACGTTGTTGGTTATAATGTGTATTTTTTTAAATATCTATTCTGCTTTATTTTTCACAAATTTGCAACACGTTTTTCGGGTCACGCGACCTTCTTCAGGCAAAGAGTGGATATTTCCACATATTATTAAAAATGAATTAGTTTTCCTTGAGCTTTTCGATGTTAAACATTATCGATTTAAAACATTTTCCTTGTGTTGTAGTGACACAAATGTCTTTCTTGAACTGTCAGTGAAAAAGCTATCCTGCTTGAAGTGCAACAAATAAGATTGGTCCGAGAAAGGGGGAGGAAAGATATCAGTGTTCTTATTTTTTAATGACACCAGTATGTTCTTAGATCTATTTCCATTTTTTGTATTGTGTGTTTTTGTTAGTATGCGTATGTATACGTATATTCCCTCTCCACACATGCATACTGTCTTATTATAAGGAAGAATTAGTGTACACATATATACACACATACATGCCTACACACACACACACACACACACACACACACACACACACACACACACACATATATATATATATATATATATATATATATATACATGTATGGAAAATAAAGCATAATATATTTTAAAAAAAATACATTACAACAAAAATGTTTTGCAGTTTCTCTCTTTTGAATATATACACTTTTCTCTCGTTGGAATAACTATAACCTCTTCCTTTATATATATATATATATATATATATATATATATATATATATATATATATATATATTTATATTTTATTTTATATATATATATATATATATATATATATATATATATATAAATCAAAATATTATATATATATATATACATACACACACACACATACACACACACACACATATATATATATAAATCAAAATATTATATATATATATATATACAACAGTTGTTTACACACACATATATATATATATATATATATATATATATATATATATATATAATTCAAAATCATTGCATCAGATGCCATATGTGAGATACGCTTGGACGATCATGATTCTTTCGATCCATGAATAACTACGTAGAATATTTTCCCGCAGGAGGTTGCCATTTCTTTTTTTTTCCGTAAACTGGTTTAAAATCAAGGCTATAGAATCCAGTCTGTCTCGCTTTTCAAACTGGAGCAAGAAGAGATGTATTCATAGCTTTCTTAAGGGTATTTGCGCGTAAGTGAATTTAAAGCACCCGACTAGATTTCGAAGTCAGCATTCCGATTAATCATTCAGACTTCTTAACTGTTAGACCACAACATCCAGAGTACTTAAACTCTTGGTAATATAGGGATATAAAACTCCTGATTACGAATCTAATTTTTGTTTTCATTTAATTTATTTCATCGTAAGCTTACACACTGCAGCCCTATCAACTAAAAATTCATCTCGGATAAAATTTAACCAGGCCAAGATGATTATAAATTCAAGTCTCTCTTTTCCCAGATTCCTTGCTCTATCAATGATAGAGACACAAGTTTGTGCTGCTATTTAATTTCATAACTGGTGGAAAGTTTTAAATAACATTTTTCCAAAGGTATTATTACAAAACTGAATTAAACAAAACCAGACGGAATTTGAACTCGGCTCGTCGTCCTTACTATCCGCGCCGATGACAATTGCACTACCTGCACACCCACAAATGACATTGTTATCGATAATTGTTTCACAGATCATTGCACTGAAGATTCAAAGAATTATCAAATTAGTGATGGCAACTTTCCTGATGCATGATGACAAGGCTTAATTATTTATGTGACGCTGCGTCATATTTCAGTCGTTTCCCAAGCCAAATATGCAGAATTAATGGCACTGATTTCTCGGCATTATGAAGAATACTGAAATCTAGAACGGATAAATTAACATCTCCGAACATTATTTTATAATCTTAAGAGGGCACTTCAACGTGGTGTAATGATTAGCAAGCATGTATTGCCATATCAATTACGACTGTAGTAATGAGTTCGTTCCTCACTGGGTGCTTCACACTTACGTCTTTGTACCACATCTAAGCTATGCTTAGAAAAACATTTGGGGTACCTCGAGGAGGTGTTTCGTTAGATCAATTACGACTGGGTGGTGGATTCGATCCTCACCGGATGCGACATACTTTCGGCCTTGTGCCACATCTAACTTAGGCTTGGAAAATGAAACTTACGCTTAAAAGGGCACTTCAACGTGCTGTAATGATTCGCAAGCTTGTCTTGCTCGATCTATCACGACTGAATAGTGAGTTCGATACTCACTGTTTGCTCCATACTTTCACCTTTGTACCACAAGTAAGCTATGGTTAGAAAATCATTTAGGGCACCTCGAGTTAGTGTAATGGTTCGCTATCTTCTCTCGCTAGATCAATTACGATTGGCCATTGAGTTCGATGCTCAATGGGCGTCACATACTTTCGGCCTTGTGCCACATCTAAGCTACGCTAGGAAGATAACTTATTTTATTATCTTAATGAATAAAGAAATCGAAAACAGACAGGTATAACAGATAACATTTTGATAGTATATAAGTAAGTTAAAAAATTATATTTGCATTTATTTGCACGACTAGTAATATGTAAATTTGTTTAACACACACACACACACATAACTATATTAAGACAGATTTCGTTAGGTAATTTAGACATGTTCTGTCTACTTATTCTTGATGAGATCCTTTCATATTCAGGGATAAGCTTTTTAGTTTGGTTATTGAAAGTGGAGAGGAAAATGCCGTGCTGGTTGATATTGTATTTATTCTCCGAGTACTTTCGACATAGCATAATGACATCGTCAGAGTATTGCTAATCATAAAAAATAAAAATAAAAAAACTTATCGATGAATATGAAAGGATCCTATCGAGTATAAGTAGACAGGACAATTATTTAATGAAACCTGTTTTAATGAAAATAACCTTGCTGAAATATATATATATATATATATATATATATATATATATATATATCATTTTATAGGAACAGTGTAAAACGTCCATGATAGAATTTTCTCTCAATGTTTTGAATTGGGGGTTGGTTGCTCTGGATCGATTTCTGTAGAGATTTCCTGTTTTCATGGAAGCAAAGAGCTATGAAAAGAATAGAGACCTATACGCCATAGAGGATATAGAAAGACGCAGATGCAGAACGGTTCATGACTCTATAATATTGTTTTCTAAATTCGGGTCTATGTGCATAGTGTTTGAAATGTTCTTTTTTTAATGTAATAAGCTGTGAAAATATTCATGATGGAAAAGTCAAAATAGCAAAGTTTAGTTTTATTCTGAAGAAAAAAAATATTTATACTATTTAAATTGTCCAGATTGTTGTCCTCATCGTTATTGTCGTTTCCGGTGTTGTACGCTCCGGTCTTCTTCACGTGATATACTTTGGAATTTCGAACCGAACTCCTAATTCCATCTACTTGGGTAGACTACTCTAGTTCCAGGTGTCATGCCCCTTTTAGACATCTCAGCTTCAGCTACTTCCTCTTAGCAACTCAACTCTCCGAGCTTTCAATCACATTCCAATCACATCTAAACACAACTCCTCGTTTCAAATCACTTCACCACTTCAAACTTGGAAAAAATTCAAGGACACATTGCTCAGTGGATACTTCAAACAACGCCTTTTGTTAAAAGAGCTATCTATCTATCTATCTATCTATCTATCTAATACTAAAATTCTGTGATTCGTGCTTGCGTGGTGCGTCGTCCGTCCGTCCGTCCGTCCGTCCGTCCGCCGCATAATTTAACTTTCTTTCCACCTCTCTTCCACAACTCTCTCTTTCTACCTCTCTCTTTCCAAATCCCTGTGATGGCGTCCGTGCTTGTGTGATGCGCCCGTCATACGCATACTGATTTAAGTTTTGAAAATGCGAGTTATTTATACAGTAAATATTTTTATTTTAACTTTCTTCAGACATTTTTTAATTAAAATCTTTTAAGTTAAAGACAGACAAAAGAGATTCCGTTTTGTTTTTTCCTTCTATTGTTTGTGGAGTAATTATATATACTTCAGATTTCTTTAAACGAACAATATTTTAAATATTTCAAAAGTTTTTTTTGCTATATTTATAAAGTATTTTCAAGTCAGTATGATTTTAAAATATTTTTTGCATAATAAAAATATGTTTAAGTTAATCTGATTTAAAAAAAAAATTAAGTGAATAAGATTTAAAAATACGAATTGTTTATACAGTATTTTTTTTTTATTTCAACTTTTTTCAAACAGAAAATTTTTTAATGTTTAAATCAACTTAAATGTCTGGACCGTTAGTGACTCAACGGGTCACGTGTAGTTTAAGATTTGAAAATGTTTCCAATACAGTTTGACTCAACCAATAAAGATAAGACATTGCTGGAAGTCAAAGCAGTTAGCTGTCATTATATTAAATGGAATTTCATTGGTTTCTTTTATTATGTTGGTGCAAAAATAATGAAGTAATAATGTCGTTTTTTGACGTATTTTTTAACGTCAAAAAACGACAATATTACGTCATTATTTTTGCACCAACCTAATACTTAAATCGGAAATAGCATTTGTTAAACTTTTCTGTTTACTACATTCTAAACCGGTTTCGTGTTTTCTTTATTGCTTCGCTTCTTGCTGAAATCTGTATCGGTGCTATTTGGAATGACTGTATTTTATTTCCGTTTCGGATCGCGGGCTTTCCCTTACTGTTCTACGATTTCGTGTGATTCTGCAGACAGAACAAAATGGCTCTTTTATATACCTCATTAGTTTAGCTTTAAACATGGCTCTTCTAATTCCCCATCCGCGACGTACATAGAAGTAGAACAGTTTGGGCGTAAACAGACGATGGAAGATATGAATAAAGATGGAGAAAAAAAAAAGCCTGAAAAATATCGCGTATTAAGAGGAGGAAGCGTGTTGGTAGGATTAGAGAAAAAAGAGAAAAGAATAACGCTTTCGCAAAGAAACGTGTTGAGATGTCTACAGGTAGAAAGTACAATGCAAAAATGACGCAAAAAATGGCGAAAGTGTAAAGATGAAATCTCGGAAATAATAAGAATGATGAGAGATAATCATTGATTGATTGATTCGTTTTTTACGGCTTATCAACCCTATCCAGAAAATATTTTTAGATTCTAATATTGTTTTTTGAAAAAAATAATAGTTTAATTATACCAGCCTTACTAATTAACCCGTAACTAGGGAGAGAAGAAATGGATTGATACCTTTCCCAATGGTATTTGCTTTTAAGTGAATTTAAAGAACCCGACGTAAATTGAAACTTGACACTTCCATTAAGAATTCCAAGCCTCTTGATACTTGTAACTTTCTGGAAGGTTACTGAACAAGGAATAACCAAAAAGGAGGTTGGAAATGAAATAGTAATCTTTATAACATCAACAAAATAAAATACTCGTCAGCGGTGTGAAGTAGATAAACCACTGCTAGTTGTGGACTACATAGATAGCATATTACCTACCACTTACAATAGTGTCCAACGTATTTGTGAGGATGGGGATATACCCATTAATGTTCATAGGTATTATATATAATAGATAGATAGATAGATAGATAGATAGATAGATAGATAGATATAGATAGATAGTGTTGTAAGCTAGAAAATGTTACTGAATGAGGAATAACCAAAAGGGATGTTTGAAATGAAATGGTAATCTTTATAACATCAACAAATTACAATACTCGCCAGCAGCGTGAAGTAGGTAAATCACTGCTAGTGATGGACTACTTAGACAGCATATTACGATAGTGTCCAGCGTATTTATTAGGATTGGGACATACCAATTAGTGTTCATAAGTACGGTATGTAACAATATTTTATTGCTATTTCAATGGAAATTTTTCAAACGAGCTACATTCTCTAGTTCCTCAAATATGGCTCTCTTGCCATAAATTGTTAGGATGCGTACATTGGAATCAGACTGAAAATGGAGCATTGATACAATATCTCGGCTCAAGCAAGCCAATCCTGATTTTCCAGCGTTGACTGAGTTGAAAAATTGTATTTGACTGTGTTCCACCATAGAACCTCTTTTCCACAGATGAAACGTCTCTAGACTTTCTCTACTCTATCGCTGTTTTTATGGTAAATGTTTAGGTAAGCTAAAGCCCTTAATCCAAACCGATCAAACCTTCCCAGATAGAACCCCGCAATAAAAGGTACGCAGGGCCGTTTTATTCTTTTCCTATTTCATTTGTAAAGAGGAAATCCATCGACATACATATTCTTCTCCAGAACTGTTACTTTTCGCAACAGATTGACGATGAAATCTACGTCGATTGCTACGGTATTAACCTCTCTAAATATAGGGTCAAGCATTATCTAGCCTACATATCCTCATATGTATTGTTACTTCTCTGCTTTGCTTTGTTTTATGATATATCAACCTGAATGGGTTATTTAATACTGACAAAATTTTTCTTGCTAGTAATATTTTTTTTTCAAATATGTATTGCTGCTAATATTTTTTTTTCTAAAATGCATTGCTTGTATTTTTTTTTTTTTAAATATTTTTGGTAATATTTCTTTTTTCAAAATATGTTGCTGGTAATATTTTTCCTTCAAAAATTCATCGCTGGTAAAATTTTTGCAAAAATGTATTGCTGGTATTAAAACCCACTTTAACACCTTCACAGTATTTTGACCCCCACTTTAGGGGGTGCGTCAGCCACGTGCCCATAGCTGGGACCCCAAGAGGCGCCACCACCCCAGGCCATGGTGTAAAACACCAGCGATTAAGAAGTGGTTCATCGCTCCTCAAAAATCTCCTGATCAGAAGTCTTGATGTTGGATTTAATTTATCATCATACACAGGACGCGGATATAGCTTGTCACCTTACACAGGACACGAATGTAGTTGATCGTCATATCCAGGACACGAATGTAGTCTATCGTCATACCCAAGACGCTGATGTAGTTTATCGCTCTTACACAGAAGGCGGATGTATTTAATCGTGATACCTAGGACGCGGATGTAGTTTTCGTCATACCCAAGACAGGTTACTTTTCTGCAACATCATTAAGCAAATTTCTACATCGTATAATTTTTCTTTATTCATCGGTTGAACAATAGTATAAAATGGCGACAAAGTCTCCTAGTTTATTTTCAGAAAAAAAAATTCTCGCTATGATAGGCGAAAATATTAACTGAATTTGCTTGAAATAAATACAATGTTTTCAGAGCGAATGCTAAAGTTAAGCCATGTCGAGCCTGGTCAGTACTTCATTGTATGATCTCTTGAAAATGCAAGGTGTTGTAAGCTTGCATGTACGTAGCTGTAAATAACCCGTGTTCCAATGTGATATGGCCGTAAAAAAAAACTTATATGTTTGTAATGCACTGAGGCACGGTGGAGTTATGGATAGCAGCTCTGATTGAGGAATCGGAGTGCCGGGTTCGAATTCCAGTCGTAATCCATTACATTCACTTATGTGCTAATACCGTTGGCTAGCTTATTAATGTATATTACATGTAAAGAAATACATTAATAAAAACAAATAGAGATAAGTTAAAACCAAGTAAACAAAAGCATTTAAATGCAAAAAAATTTAATCTGTATATATCAAAAAGTATTGGAATGTATTGCAGAATTATATGTATTTTGGGAGAACAAGTATTCCCAAAGAAAAAAACTTTGATCAAATTTGCATTTAGTATCCTAACTGATTCATATACAATAAATAAATAGGGTAAAGGAGGCACAGTGGAGTAATGGATAGTGGCTTGGATTGAGGAATCAGAGAGCTGAGTTCAAATTCCAGTTGAATCTGTTACATTCACTTATGTGCTAATACCATTGGGAAAGGTATAAATCCTCTTCTTTTCACTCCAACTGCGGGTAAAGAGCAGGACAGACCGGGTTCTATAGCCTTGGATGGCAACTAGTCTACCGCAGAAAGAAATGACAACCGACTGCAGGAAAAAAATCTGCCTCGTCAGTCATGTATCGAAAGATACATGATCGTCTACGCGTAAATCACGTATGATACATAACTGACTAAATGCACTAATACTAAATTAGTTTATTAAAACTTACATTTGACAATTTATTACTTTTATTTATTTATGAGATGTAATATTTGTTCATTTACTGATTCGGTAAACTTCTGTCAGGAGTTATATTTACATGAATCAGATTAGGCCAAAAAATAGAATATTGCTGCCATATAAAGCGGGATATGCTTATTCTTCACTATCTGGTCTTGACAGTTTTCTACTTCCTAAAGGAAGTCTTGTGGCTGGAACCTTATTATATAATCTGAACATAGTTTTTCCCAACACGCTGCGTTATAAGCCTATGACTACCCGATTGTTATTTCCATGGAAAAGGTTCAAGCGTGTTCGATTCTTGAGTTCCTCCAGTTCCGATCTCTAGAGCTAAGACCCTCTATTCTATATCCACGGAGGCAAGTCACTCCAATTCCGCCCGTATTTCAAATGTATTGAATATTTTTTTTAGAACAGACGCCTGATAAGTTAGTGCTTCCCTGAACAATAAAATGTTAATGTCTTCAAGTTAAGGGTAAATCCTTATTTATCCATTACCCTTCTTTATAATCATCACTCTTTCCGAAATCCTCTTCTTTTACAAGAGACAGATCAGGCCGAAAATGGAATATCGCTGAAATATATGGACGGGAACTGCTTAAGCTTCACTTTCCAGTCTCGATAGAGTTCAGAATCGACTCTGTATCCTAAGAGGCTACGAACTGTTTTCCTATCTGTAACTCTTTTCACACGCCTTGAGACGTCGCAAGCCTCTCGGTGCTCTATCGCTGTTACCATCAAGAGAGTTCACTACACTTCTTTATTCTAGCAGTTCTAACCATAACAGCTAAGAGCCGCCATACGACGCAGATTTTAGCAAACCACCCTTTATTCCTTTTGTATTCCCTTAGTGGGATATAATTTCCAATCAAGCAGCTTCTTCCCAGGAACCACTGCCTTGTGAAACCGACTACCAAGAGGGTGTTTAGCCGACCACTAGTCTTAATCGGTTCAAGTGTAGGGTTAATCATTATCTTCCACATATATTCGCATAAGCTGTAACTCTTACTCTATAACCCTATATCTTGAGTGGGCCCCGGGCCTTGTACAGTGAACACCAGTGTAAAAAAAAATATATATATATATATATATATATATATATATTATTTCAGTATCATTCACCTTTCATTCATATTATACACCACATTCATCATAACCATTTTAATATAACCTCTAACTTGAGAGGTTTACGAGGCTTTATTGGATGTAGTTCAGTACAAATATATAATATTAAATGCCCACAAATTCTACTGTTCCGATATGGTTATATTTCAAGGTTATTAATATTTTTGACAAGTTCTGCCATAGCCCAAGCCTGCAGGCTATTTTCGCTATGAATAGACACGTGCGAAAGGAAGTCTTTGATTAATGACAATGGCTCCAGCTACTCGAATTTTAATACAAGTAACCAGAGCTATATTTAATTTCACTCTTTAATATGACCGGCAAATAAGCTATATATATATATATATATATATATATATATATATATATATATATATATATATATATATATATATATATATATATACGATTAAATACCGGATAAAGCCGTGGGCTTTACAGGAGATCAGCTAATTTCAAGAAATAGCCATGCTCTTCCCATCTTATAAAACAGTTTCGTTTTTCGCCTTCTCTTGAGCGAATCATGTATTAAATTTACCAACATCTAGGTCCCAGAAGGGTGAGAGAGATATATATATATATATATATATATATATATATATATATATATATATATATATATATGTGTGTATATATATATATATATATATATATATATATGTGTGTGTGTGTGTGTGTGTGTGTGTGTGTGTGTGTGTATATATATATATATATATATATATATATATATATATATATATATATATAGGAGAGAGAATGATGGGGCAAAGTTAGATTCCTAAGATATTGACAATATAACGGAAGTCGAAAATAAGACGAGAAAGAAAGGATAAACAGCGAAATAACTTACTTATTTTCCTGAAATTGAAAGCAAAAAAAATTTAAAAAACTATTAAAATAAAATCATTATTTCACATCCGGTAAAAATGCTTATAGCAAAAGACTAGGGGTATTCGCCTAAAATATATATTATCTATTTCCCACATAATGATAGCATCGTTATCACATTCCTTATTTGATCTAGATGGGGCTTTGTTCAGTGCTGTCCATGTGTTACATTCATAATTCACTTTCACTCCAGGAATACAATACACTCAATAAAGAAATGGAGTAACGTCATTACCCTCGCAGAAAATCCATCGCTTACACCAAAATTCTTCAAAGCTAAATGCAATGCCTTGAACAAAAAATAATTATTTTTTATGATAGAATTCTTAGACCTGGGGAACAGAAGCTGGTATTTTGCCTAACACTTTGTGACGTAAACATTTAATTGATAAATAAACATTCAAAATTGTATTCCTTAATCATAATTTTTCTAGCTGGCCGTCTTTTATGTTCTCTGACCGTTATCATCACTCTCCACAACTTCCTATCCTTCGCTACTTGTGTTTCTACTTAGCATTCCACCTAGACGCTATTCTACTACTCATTAGCATAAACTTCCTAGTAGACAAGGCGACAATGCCACTAAGACACAATGGATTACTGGGAGTGAAAAAGAATGAGAAGACTGATGTTCTCAATCAACATATAAGCCCTGAGTTGTCATGCAATATTAATGAGGGTTTACTAAAAAAAATAGCAAATTTGGGGTCCACGGTAATATTTTAGTGGTCCATAGAGTAATTTCACTTTGGAACGGTTGATGCAACTGACAATTTGAATTTCTACTGTAATCTAAGCTATATTAAAATACTGCAAAAATAGAAAAACAGTTGTAAAACTCACAGAAAACGACATCAAGCGATGTAACTTAGCGTCCCTTTTAGTCCACGAGATATTTTGATTGACAGAAAATAGTTTTATTATAAGTTACTAACAGTATAACCTGTCTTCGACCAGGTGTTTCATTACTAGTAATTTTTGCCGTTCATTTCGAGCAGTTTAAGTTTAAAGTCAGCCCAGCTGAAAATCAATATTAGTAACAACAATTGGGTGTAACTGAGGCACATCCACCAAATGGAGAGGTTAACAATTTGAATGGGGGTGTGGTCCCAAAAAGAACCGTTTTTGCGTTCTCAATCTTGCAAGGAAGGAACCTCTTCAATGGACCATAATAATAATAATAATATACGATAATGTTTATTTATAATATAATTTTTTATAATACTAATAATCTTTCGCGTTAGATTTCAACTCTCTAAATTGATTGTACGCCGTTTTTTACAGACATTAAATTTTGCCTTTGATTTTTGCGCAAAGTGTAACAAATCAGGTTTTTTTTTTCGAATTTTCACCTATAAGGTTGTAATTTGGGATCAAAACAGGCACTGGAAAAAAAATCATCGAATTCGGTTGGAACCTCTGAAAACGCATAAACAACAACCGATCACCCACACACATACATACATACACACACACACACACATTTTGAGAATTATAGATATAGATTTTACTCGTGTGCACAAATGTTCCATACAATTAGGTAGTTAAAAAGAAGTTTATTTTCATTAAATTAGTTTCACTTCAAAATAAATCATGTACATTTACTATTTCTCTAATACAATTCCTGAACTTATCTATTAGTAAAAATAACAAAATATTTTTTTTTTTTATCGAATAGTTATGGGGTCCCTCAAAAAACATTAAGAGGTACAAATGGCCTCTGGATTAAAAAAAGTTTGAGAACTATTGTTTTTGTAGTAAACGGAAACCCAATTTAAAACACGGGACGAACCTCTACTCCTGTTCAGAAGACAGGGAAGCAGTATGAAGCGGTCGATAGGCGAACCCATCTACATCTATTAAAATTTACTCTCTATTTTGCTCTGCTTAGCTTGCCTTCAATATGCTGTATGAGTGTCAAATTCATCAAATTCCCATATTTTATTATAGATTTCAACTGTATCTTTCTGACTATACACACAAATGTAGTATTTTGTTTCTATTTTTCTTAGAGCCATCTCGTTACTCATATGTTTCTTTCTGCACTCTTCCCAGCATAATTGTAGAGCATAGTATAGCATTTCTATTGCATCAATTCACGTTTTCATCTGTGAGAAAATTTACTAGTTGTTTTAACTGGAAATAATACTAGAATCTGAAATGGTTTAAAAATAAGTTGATTACCTTTTGCTACAAGGGAACATAATGTAGAATAGAAAATAGGAGAGAAAATGTTTAGCTGTGAATCGCTAAATGTTTTCGGCAAAGGTACATCTACTGTTGCTCCTCCTGCTACACCTCTTGATGTAGGTGCATCTTTATGTCTTTCGTCCGACGGTCGGCAAAGGTACATCTACTGTTGCTCTTCCTGCTACTCTTCTTGATGTAGGTGCATCTTTATGTCTTTCGTCCGACGGTCGGCAAAGGTACATCTACTGTTGCTCTTCCTCCTACTCCTCTTGATGTAGGTTATTATGTCTCTTTCGTCACGGTTATCTACTGTTGCTTTCGTCCGACGGTCCGACGGTCAAAGGTACATCTACTGTTGATCCTCCTGCTACTCCTCTTGATGTAGGTGCATTTTTATGTCTTTCGTCCGACGGTCGGCAAAGGTACATCTACTGTTGCTCCTCCTGCTACTCCTCTTGATGTAGGTGCATTTTTATGTCTTTCGTCCGACAGTCGGGTCCAAACTTGTAGGGAAACATTCTCCCTCACAACACTAGCATTCAGTGATATTGGTATTACATGTTAGTGTGAGATTTTCTTCTTTGCATTTAACGAAATATGTTTATTTATAGGTTTAGCTTTTCGATGTCATCTTCCTGTGGCCCAGTACACCTTAGCAGTTCAGTTTTTTCGTCTTCTGTGAAAACGCTTCCACGATAGTTAAATGGATGTACTTGCTTTTGACGTCTCTAGTCTGGCAAGCACAGAAAATTTGGATAGTCTGCTTGCTTATCTGGATACAGAAGCATGGATTATTAATCATTAGCTGAATTTTGACTTAATTTTTTTTTTCATAATATTTGTTCTATATGATTAATGTAGATTTCTTTCAAAGAGATTATTTTTAAAAAAAAAGACAAATTTTACAGTTGGAAGATGAAAAGTTTTCTTTGTATATCATTATGCGACGAAGTTATTTATGTACAGACAGAAAATGTTTCAAACTTATGTTCAACCAAAAAAAAAAAAAACAAAAAAAACTATTACGTCAGCTGAGATGAAGGCATCCCCTAAACGGATTAATGTTATAAATTAAATAACAAATAAAAAAAAATATTCCTGTTTTTTTTTAAATTTAAAAAAAAGTACACAATTATCGATAATTATATCTTGTGTTTCAAATCGATTCGTCCACATGAGCGTTACAAATCCATATCTTTCTGCTTTCAGTCAATTTACTGCGCACCAGACATATTTAATAATAAAAACGTTTTTTTTTTACATGTTTCTATATTACGTGTTTTTCTTATATCAGACGAGCGATATCAACAATAAGATCATAACATGTGGTTCAGTGATCTTTGCATTGAATAGTAATAATACACCCTTGTGCAAATTTGTTGAAATAAAACAAATAATTGCGTTATTATTTACTTTTTTATGTATTCTTTCCAATGAAACATGATACAGTACACATGTTAGTAATTCGTATGTCCATTCCACGAAATTGTTCCTTGCAGATTGACCAAAGATCCTCGATTGGATTTAAATCAAGAGATTTTTCGGACCAGATTATAGTACTTTCATTTGCTGACTGGCAAAGCTTGCCGACGTGTTCGTGAAACGTTACAATTTTCTTTCGCTTCCTTGGAGTAACGTCCATCGTAGACAATGGCCGTAGGACAACTAATCGACCGTCGAGACAACATTGTAAGGGCGTGATGAAAATCTGATCACGGATAACACAATATTTTTCAAGGCCAAACAAATTTCATAATGACATGCAGAAAATAGATTCATATTACTGCACACCAATGCAAATGTCCTAATCTGAGGAAGAAAAATAGAAATTGATTATACTCTGCTACTCCAGTGCGTCTAAAACTGACCATATAGTGAAAGAAAGAAACTAAAGCGGCTGTTTCATTTAATTTGCACAAGGGTGTACGATAAAAAAGCACTTGTTTTATGGTTGATGACAGTCCTCGTTTCCATTAGATGAAAATGCATTTGGCACAAGAGGCAGAATATAGTTACTTCAAAATTTGTACCCAATACAATCAACATGATACAGCAAGGGTGAAACTGCAGCGATCACATTTGCAGATGCGTTTTATGACAGAATCCATATAATATCTCGATGATACCCAGTGTTTGATTACGCCACTTGCGAAGCCCACATTTAATTACGTCACCCATGAATCTTTTATTCGCATTAATTTTCTTTTCTTTCTTTTTACTGGACAGGTTCTATTTTTTTTTATTCTGCAAATGTTGTAACAACTTCCTTTTTTAGACAAAACTAAATTTTAAAAAAGACAAAATTGATGATTATATCAGCCTAAATATTGTTTATGGTATTATGTAATCGATTTTAGAAGTTTATCGATATTTTAAAATCATCGTACTTTTTTAAAATAATTTCTCCATTGGAAGGACATATAGCCACTAATACCCAAGGTCTTACTGAGTGTTGGAGAATATGAGAAAACATACTATTAATGAGCGAGAAGAATAAATGAACAGGAATTAAGAAGATAACTATTGATATTGCATTTAAATCTTTGAAGATGAAAGTTAACTAGGAAGCAAAAGTCAGTGCCGCAATCGGGAATTTCGATAGAAGAAACTGTTGACATAGAACTTACGGTTACATGTAGCCATTTCAAATTTAAAACAATGAGAAATTGCTACCAAGTACTGCACTTAAATTCTTAAAGTATACGTATCATAGAGGAAAGTCCCTCAGAACAATTACTACGAAATTAATTTGTCTATATTTTTGAGATACAGTATTGTAACTATTTAATTTACATTCTTCGGACTGTTGTCCTTATCTTTATTGTCATATTCACGATGTTTCGGCCGCTGTACGCTCCGATATTCGTCAGGCGATATACTTTGGAATTTCGAACCGAACCCTTTATTTAGCCTATGGAGGTAAATTGTTCTAGTTCCGCGAGTCAAGTCTTTCTGAAGATCCCAGTTGCAGTTATTTCCCTTTAATAACTCAACACTTCATGTTTTGTTGTCGCCAAGTATTGAACTCAGAACTCTTTGGGTGAATTCTCTGGATTAGTTCAACCAACACTTTTATCTACTAGACGATGTGACCTCAGTTAATTTTGGTGACGAATAAACCTAAAGCCTCAGTAATTTTTTTTTTTACCAGAGTCCATTTAAAAGTTGTTGTCATAGTTGTTTTTCTCTATGAGCCATGTTGTATTTCACTTTAGTAACTCAACTCGTCATGTTTTTTGCTGACCTCTGCTGTGGCCACGTATTGAACTCACAACTCTTTGGGTCAAGTCACTAGATTATTTCAACCAATGCCATTATCACGGTGCTATGAAATTATTTATATAGAATGCACAGAGATACTGCGTTATGTCGGTGGGAAAGTGACAAAAGGTCAGGTCAGGACCAATAACAGTAATTTGAGAGTAAAAAAAATATATTTTAATATTTATACAATATAAATTATTTTGAAGAAATGAATGGATTTTTGACCGAAATTATTTCTTATTAGATTATATTAAGTGGTAAAAGGTGTTTGACTAGAGATCCCTTTTTAAAAATAGTTAAATTGATTTAAAAACGGAGAGTTTACGTTTATATACTAAATATAATGTTCATAGTAATAAATAATATAAATTATAATGAATTAAAATTATGTGTTTTCACTTATTTCTTTTAATTGAGTCTGTTAAAAATAATTTCGCAGCAGTTATCAATATGGATCCGTACATTCTGATCCATAATGAGGGAGATTTTAGGGACTAAAAATCCATTCTTGCTGACTTCTATAGACTAAAGGCGAAAGAATGGGGTCCCCCCTGTATTTCTATAAAAAGACATCAAAATGAGATAATTTTGTTTTGTTTATTTTTAAGTAAAATATAAAATGTATTTGCTTTTATTTTGACCAAAATAGTCAATTAATTAAACATTGCAATAATTTGTTTTCGTCAACAAAAAAAAACACATGCGCTAATTACATACTTTCCAACGGCTTTCGAAAAAAGCGTATATGGCAGAACTTCTCAAGTATTGTTCAAACACTGAAAAAGCCCACTCTTTTGGTATTCACTTGAAACTCAAATTTATACCATACTAATTCTATGGGAGATAAGCCAGGAAATTAAGGCAGCAAAGTCTTAATATCTAAAATTGTGTTCTTTATATGGGCTTGTGTTAATTTTGATATAATTTAAAAATAAATTTTTTGATCGTTGTTTTGTTGAAAGGTGAATTTCTTTCCAATTATATGTAAACCAGAAAGTAAAACATGTCTTTTTAAATATCGAATGATATTATTCTTCGTTCATGACTCGCTTGAACTGAATCAAATGTCCAGCCCTTTTTGTAATCTCAAAATGCTTACTGAAAGTGACAACTAAATGTGATATTTTTCAAACAAAATATTTATCAATTTATAGCGTGACGAATCCAAATTTGAAGTTTTTAGTACTAGGCGAAATTGAAGTACTGCTAAAAAACAAAACAAATTTACTATATTTACTGAAATGTTTTCTTTTATTTTTAAAAAAATACAAAAATTGTTTATTTTAAGGTGTGGTTTGAAGAAATATAGAGATTCTCCAAACATTTTGCCTACAGTGTACCATTGGGTCTATATAATCAACTGATTGGGTAATATTTGCACCTGACTGAACCTGGTGCAGAAAGTTAAATAATTTCTCATTGAATAAATAGTTAAATAATATTTCA
Organism: Acanthosepion pharaonis; assembly: GCA_903632075.3. Taxonomy (NCBI): domain Eukaryota; kingdom Metazoa; phylum Mollusca; class Cephalopoda; order Sepiida; family Sepiidae; genus Acanthosepion; species Acanthosepion pharaonis. Next base: position 141,256 of record CAHIKZ030001574.1, on the reverse strand, counting down.
TATGGTTAAATGATATTTTCAGTTTAAAACAAGAATGAAAGCATTAATAAATTGTTGTACTTCGCAGACAGTCTTACATTTTTCAATAGCGAAGTCAAATTAGAATATAAGCAGAAGCTATACTTATAATTAGCGATACAGGTAACGATTCAAGCACAAAACCCTCGCCATCTAAATTACATGATTCAACAGACATATTCAGATCTTTGTCAAAGATAATAATCACTTGAGTATCGCTAGCACAGATGCCTTCAGACAAATGCAATTATGGGCATATACGCAGAAATTGATGGGAAATTGTAAACAAACGTCTTATGCGAACGAAAACTGTTCGTTATAGGCGCCCATTATAATTCTAGAGGAGAGCGATGGTACGGCGATGTTTCTTAATTAACTGAGGCATGACACCAAGCGGGTTTTATTTGCACGAAAATCAATCAAAACTAGCATCAATATCAAATTTTAATCGCAATAAAAATAATCTTACTCAAGATGACAAAATTTTGTCGAATGTACAATTTTCCTCTCCAGAATCTATCGTACATATCTATAAGTCTACCTTTCGCCCATGCTTAAAATATTGCTGCCACATAAGGTTCGGTTGTTTGCTGGTACTTTTTTATGGCATATCAACCTCAGTGGGTCATTTAATGTACCAAAAAATTTTGAAATAGATACGTAGCGATAGTTTGGTAAAAAAAGGTGTATATGTGTACCAATCTGTCTCGTCCACAGAATTGATCTGTGAATTTAACTATATTGTCGACATGGAAAAAATCCCTTACTATAAAGGTAATTCACATTAACCAGAAAAAAAAGACTTAGACACAAGCGTCTATCTTTTTAAATTTAGATTTTTTAATGTAACTATAACAACAAAAACATTTTGCCTTGAAAAATTCGGAAGATGAAACGCGTCGGCAAAAATTAAGATTTGTTTTCCAATTGTCATTTTATACCAATCTGTCGTGTCCACAGAATTGATCTGGGAATTTAACTATATATACATATATATTTGAACCATTTTTCAATTACTCATATTTTTTTAGTACAATCACATGTATTGCTGGTAATTTTTTTTCAAAAATTAATTTCTGGTAATAATTTTTTTTAAATATTTCCGGTATTAAGACCTATTTTTACATTTTTATAATGCTTTTTACCTCAGTTTCGGGGGTAAATATTTGCCCATAACTGCGACTCTAACAGGTGCTGCCACTCCGGGTCAGGGTGGACCTGGCAATACCAACAAATAAGAGGGGGTTCCACGCTCTTCAAAATCTCCTTATCAAAGGCCTTGCTGCTGGACGTAGTTTATCGTCTTGCTCTGGATGCTTCATGGTGGAGGGGGCTTACCCCTCTGCAGTGATGCAGTCGGCATATTCTACAGCCCCAGCCGAGAGGGCGAACATAAGTTTCGGTTCACCTGTTATTTCATAAAATCCAAAGAAGAATCAGCAATTTTATTGGCCCTGATCTGGCGTCACGGTCCAGTTATTTTCCCATATGCTTCCCTCTACCTTTTGTATAAATACTTCCCCGGTATTTGTTCGGATGTGCACTTCTCTATAACTAACATTATTATGTCTGGTTTCTTGTAAATAGTTTTGTTTTCGTATTGTAAATACACATTATGGTTAGAGTTTAAATTGTTGTTTTATTCCACCGCCACAGACAATAAATTGGACATAGGGGACTTGTTAGGACTCCCTAGGCATTCTGAGCTATTATTCAGTCACTGATACATGGTTATGTAAAGATGTATCTTTCGATACATGACTGAGGAGGCAGATTTATACCGCAGTAGGTTGTCATTTCTTTCTGCAGTCCAAGGTTATAGAACCCGATCTGTTCTTCTATTTAACCATAGCCGGGGGTGGAGAAGAAGCGGTTATTGTGAGTGAGTATAATGGATTCGACTGGAATTCGAACTCGCCTCTCTGATTCCTCAATCCGTGCCGCTATACATTAGTAAGAATGATAAGTAAGAATGCGTTGTTTTGGTGTAAGGGATATTTTTGTATATTTGGGTCAGTGTTTGCGGTTAGCTACGGTTAACGTTAAGACAGAAGTAGAACGTTCTTTTCCCTATTTCCCTTATTTGCCTTGTGCCACGTTTTGCATCATTGTACAAATAAATATCAGTCTTCGCTATAGCACCTACACGTCATGAGTTCCAGCGCCCTACGAGGCTGGCATCCCGCTCTCACCCGTTCACTGTCGAAACTCCTAAATGTAGCCGTCTCTTCTACTCTAATAGCTTCATGTCTCGCACATCTCGCCTGTGGAACTACCTTCTCTTCTCCTGTTTCCCTGTGAGCTATAATCACAAGCTATTCAAGTGTAATGTCAATCGACATCTCCAGTTGCCTTGATCTATCCACTACCCTCATCCTTACTTCTATCACTCCTATCTGATCTTGCTCTAAATTTTCGATAACCCCTTGCGTCCTAGTGGCTTCCCGCCTTGCTTGGGGTGAAATGCTTTAAAAAAAAAACCGCAGTCAGAGACTTGAATCGAGATCTCATCAATTTACAACTGAGCTGTCTAGATGTAACCGTAAATTCTATACCAACAGTTTCTTTTCTCGCAATTCTCGCTTGTGAAGCACTTTTCCGCTTCCATACTTTCCAGCCAACGATGATGTTCAAAATTTAATTTCAATGCCAATCGCTATCTACTGTCCTGATTACTCTTTTTCTTTTCTGTCATTAGTAATGTTTCTGTGTCTAATTCTTTCAAACCAAGTAACCCCGTCATGCCTTAGTGGCTTTAATTCTTTACATGGAGTGAACTCGATTAAAAATAACGTCCATATTTCTTTTATACCTGTGTCTGCGTGGACGTAGATATTCAAAATGCGTAGACATTATTGTCAAAAACAACATCTCGTAAAATTGTTTTCAACACCTCCATGACTGATAACTTAATTATGTGGCATTTGAGTAGTAATGAACTTGATAAATATTAATTTTAAATAAACTATATACGGTATCAGATTTCAAAGGTACGTTTTCTAATGAGTAAAAGGAAATACTGGGTCAGTAGATGCGGGATTTGATTTGATTTTTACACTTTTACGGCTGAACTAGATTTTTTTAAGGTTGTTTAAAGCCGAGAACTATTTTTAGATTGTAAGAATTTTTGGGAGATAACAATGATTTTGCGATACATGTTTAAGAGGTGGCTTCTTACATTCCCCAAGAGTATTTGCACGTAACTGAACATAACGAACCTGACGGGAAATAGATCTCGCCTCCCCGATATCTCATTCCGAGCCGTTATCCAGAGCACTGTTCCGATAAGAAGGACACTAACTCCGCATTACAGCACCTGGTAGTCCAGAGCGGTCACCAATTTAAATACTGACCAGACTCAAAGTTGCTTAACTCTGGTGTTCGAACGCGAACCGGTGTTCTAAATGTAGCAATAATGAGATAGCAATCTTTAGATGAATAATTAACTACAATGTGACATCAAATTTTCACACACACACACACACATATATATATATATATATATATATATATATATATATATATATATATATATATATATATATATATATATATATATATATATATATAAAAAAAAAAGCTTAAACACTAATATTCCATCGTTATAATTTATTCCATTGAAATCGTAAATACGATCCAATTCATCAGACCTACAAATTCAAAAAGAAAACAGAAAAGAACAACTCCGGAAATAAAAATAGAATTTGGAGAGAGTGTAAGTATGAGAGTGTGGGACAAATGCTAGTGTTAAAGAGAGGGGTAATAGACGGAGGAGGCGGGAGATTAAAACATAACAGAGAGGCTTTTTTTAACTAGAGGTGGGTGGAGAGGGGAAATATGAATGTTGTCGGATGTCTAATACATTAAAGATACATTTCGTGGTGACATACACACACCATAGACGATCTAATGTTAAAGATCAGAATAGAAGGGAGGGAGAGAAAAGGAAAGAAGAGGTGGGAGAGAGAGATGGGGCGGGGGAAACTAAAATTGAAGGACATTTACTGAAAGGGCCGCTGTGTAATTAAAAAAATTTGACAAAATTAATATCGATTACAGGTTACAAATCAAATATAAACATTAAATATAACGATTATCTAATCTAGCAAGGACCTGTATTTTTATGTTCAAAAACACATGCGAATTCAAACATACACAATAACATATACACGTATATACATACACATAGGCGTGTACCCACATACACACATACATATACCCATGTACACACATGCACATATATCCACACTTCCACACAAATACACACATACACATACATACACACACACACATACATATATATACATATACACATATACATATATCTGATTCAATATGTTCTATCCTCTCGGAATTTTTTATTCAAAAAATATACATGTATGTGTATGCACCTATGTATATATATCTATATATTTTGCATATGTATGTGTATATTTATGTTGTGGTACGATACACCTAATTTACATAAGTGGAGTACCGACCATATAAATATGGGTTGGTACCGGAAGACGACGGAAGATTAAGAGATCGAATCCAGAGACTCTGCCCGACTGCGACTTAGTCAACCCATTCTGCAGGAACAGTCTTCCCAAGAATATACCAAAACTACCTGTAAATATTGTGTACCTTTTTTCATTGTTTCAATACATTTTGTTACGTACATTTTGTGTTGTATTATTATTATTCCATGCTTATTCAAGCTTCAACAATTTACCACTAATATTATATATATATATATATATATATATATATATATATATATATATATAGTCACTTCCCAACCCTGTAATATGCATTTTTCTATAGATATGTTCATGGTAATTGTTCTAATAAACTTTCGTCTCTGATAGCTAGACATTACGAATACTAGACTGGTACCAATTTCTCGTCCCTTTATAGTTGAAATCGCTAGATATACCCTCGAGTTCTAGGTTTGCAGTTTATTCTCTTGTACTTCTCGCCTGTGGAACTGCATTCCGGCTTTTTGCTTCATAGTCAAATTTGATCTTCAAATATTTAAATGCCGATCGTCTTCTTCATTCTTCTTTTTCATTCTCCCCTCTCCTTCATGTTTCTCATATTCTCTAACGAACCAGTTACCTTTTTACATTATTTAGTTTGATTATTGTCATATTCACGACGTTTCGGCTTTGTATGCCCCGGTCTTCTTCAGGTTATATACGTTGGAATTTCGAACCGAACCCCTTTTTACATGCACCAGATTAGATTTTTCTAGTTCCGCGTAGCATGACTCAATGGGTAAATGTGTCGGTCGAAGTAATCTAGTGACTTGACCGAAAGATTTCTGAGTTCAGTACTTGGCCACAACAGAGGTGGACAAAAACTTGGAGAGTTCAGATACTAATGCAAAATAACTGAAATTGAGGTATCCGGAAAAAAACATGGCACGGGGAACTAGAACAATGGACGAAATAAATGGTTCGTTTTGAAATTCTAACGTATGTCATCGGAAGAAGGCCGGAGCGTACAACGGCCGAAACTTCGTGAATATGACAATAAAAATAAGGACAACAGTCCGAACAATGTAAATTCTGTAAATATTTACAATTACGTTAGAAATATAGACAGATCAATAAAGTCTTGCTTTATTGCATTGTATGGAGAGAAATGATTTTTTAAAAATCATGTAGAACTAGGTTTTCCCACTGATTTTGCGTGATGTTAGGGTTCTCCTCCGTTTTCTTGATTCAAACATAATTCAGTTTTTTGTTGTGTGCTTTTTTTACCTTTAGACATTTTACCACATTCGCTGCTTAAGGATTCTGTTCTCCTTCATACTGGCCTCTATAACCAGTCTCTCGGGACCGGAGCTGGAGTATGAGAGATCCTATACTGGTTGGATGATAGACTTTCTTTGCAGGATATCACCGTCACTCAAGTACCTTACCACTGAATAACCAACACAATGCGGAGAGGCGGTTGGTGAAAATTACCAGCCTTTTTATGAGTCCCAGGTAAATGGTCCCGGGCTCGCACGCATAGAACAATGAAGAAAAAAAAACAAGTCTGGTAATCATTCAACTTTATCTCAATCAGAATTCCATGGCGGATAATAGACGTCTATCCATTTATCCGAAAGAATTACTGAATTTCTTCATTCGGAGGGAGATTTCATCATCAAGATTATGAGATAGTCAGCAGTATTACTAACATTATTAGAATATCTGCAGTAAGCTAAGATTTCCACAATCTACAACTTGTAGCTATACACCTTGGTTGCGTACCGTCGAGACGGAACCCACAAGACGTAGCATGTCTCCCTGGTAGGGAGCAACAATATGGCAAACATCAGCACGCAGGAAACCAATTCTTGGCGATTATAAATACCTTTATTATAGCAGAAAAACGTCTGATATTCATTGTTTTACCTGATGTTCTATATTTAATGCAGAACTCTTGCAAGCATCCAGTTGAGGGGTCCTCCCCTTTTTACACAAATGGACTCACCCAGTATATACATATACTACTGCTACGTGAAGACTCGAGACTAGAGAGCAACAGAGGGTGGAGGCAACAGACAGACAGACAGACTGAACGAACTTAGCCAACAAGAGTCACCTTGAGGTAGCACGTAGACACAGTAAGTCATACAGCAATACTACAATACCACAAACTGTATATATATTTTGCTACTAACCCGTATTCCAGGAACTACTAACCTGCATTACCAGTTTGTATTATTACGTTAATACAATATTTTCCTATATTCATTCTTGGCGTTTGTTATTTATTAGTACCGGATTTCATCCCGGAATTCACAACACATCCTTTAAGGATTATCAATAAAACCTTAGTAAAGTTTCATGCATAGATTTGCAATTCTACAGATACCTTTACGCTATTTACATTGTAAAGATCTCACTACCTACGCTGCCATGTGGGTTCGTCTCTTCATGTAGACCTCTAAGGGCATCGACAAAACTCATCAGGACATAGGAAGTTCTTCAGTATCTCCCGTGAGACATCTCTATTTACAGTATAAAAAGTATTTGTGATATCAACAAAGTAAAGGTCCATCTTTTGCTCAATGTATTTCTCTTGCAAATGCTTTGCAGGAAATATCATGTCTGCTGACGTGCTGTGATTCAGGGTGGGTTTCATTAGCAATGTTGCTAAGAATTATATCCCACAGATTCCACGATAACGCGGTACCCAAAACAAAGAGAAATGATAGCTCCCTGTAAATCCTACAGTCATATTTGCATAGCTAATGTCCACATTCATCTTTCACTCATACGTAACAACCACCAGTGCATGTTAGCGATCGTCTGGGGCACCCTTTTCTATTCAAATATTTCTTTTAAATAAGGTAAAAGCTGTACCAGTTTTACAATTACACATTTCAAGATGTCAGCCTAGATGATACCCACACGAAGCAATATGCCACACTGTAGCCTTTTCATGTCGCTTCTTTAGCCTAGTAAATAAGAATATACATCTCGACAAGAATTGAAATTGTACCCCCTTTTTTTCATCACGTTAACTTCCTATTTAGGCAAAGAGAGACCGCCTTGATGAATCTAGCCTCAGTTACTTATTTAATAAACGCATATCTCTCGTTGGAACTTTCCAAACTGTAGCTGCTACCTTCATTTTGGACCTTGTTTTACTATATTCATTATTATGTTTTAATACGATATAACTTAAAGACGTACGCAATTTCGACATTTCGCAGTTTCCATTTCCTTCTAATCATTGAAATATTCCTTGCGTACAGTATGGTGTCTTTTGCCACTGCTTTCTCAGTTCGGTATCCAAATAAATCCTCCTAGTAGACTCCTGACCATTCAAGTCTAAAGAATCCAGTCTACCTTGCTATCTTTCTAAAGATAGTGGCGAGAAGAAACGATTGTCTTTCTGATGTGAATTATTTAAAATGCGGAAGAGGGAAAACTAATGCTGAATTTGAACTCAGCAGCTGATACTGTTTTTTCTCTCCAGTAACCGCAACGCTACCTGCAAATCTTTCATTATTTTTTATATCAAGATAATCACCAAGGTTGTTTTTGCTTACCGATTCTTTAGAATGATTATTATCATTTCTTTCTTTTATTTTCAATTCGTATTTGCTACCTGTAACTCGCTGACTTCTTTCATTTTGCCAAGTAACAACGTATTATTAAGGCTTTTTGCCATTATAACAATTCTGTTTTATTCCATTTGTCAAATTTCCAATTAACGTTAAAGTCTTTTTTTCTATAACAGATGGAAATAAATAAGGACTATGCCTTTTCTGGATGTTATATTAATGTTATTTATTGTTTTATGCAATAATTCGATATCCAATAAGACAGATACCATCTGAATTATTGCATGAACATGTTATAAAGATTTAATACAAAAATAAACATGGCTTAAATTCGTTCACAAATGTCGAAATTATCAGCTATGTAAAAGCACTTTCTCAGATAATTTATTAAAAATAGCTTCAAGCGGATGAATCATTTAGATCTTAAAGTCGATCCTTCATAAAATCTCTTCGACTGTCACTGCAGAAGCCCAAAGAAGTTTACTAAAAAATTCACTTTCTTTTGAAAACATCTAAAAGCAGCAAGAACTAAAATGATTAGTGGAGAAAATAAGAATATACTCAAGACGTTGACATTCCACACGACATTAAACAAAGATTTAGGAAAGAGACCCATACCAATATAAAGAGAGATGACAGTAGACGGGAGAAGCTGAATTTGCTGAAGATTTTTTTTTTTTTTTTTACAGGAAGGTTTTATAGATTTCAACAGACCCTACAGTTATCTGTTCAGTCAATGAATGTCAACAGCTTGCTCTATGGAAACGGTTCATCTCGCCATTAACATCAGCATATAGAAGTTTGCCAGGTTAAATCGTTCATTTTTGCCTTTTATTTTAATCTTATTATTCATCAATAATGAAAACAAATCGGTCAATATTATAAAACTATTAACAAAAATTTTATAGCACAGAACAGAGCTACAAAAATTCATTAAAAATCTATGACAAAAATAGTTTGGGTTTTAATTAAAATAACATTGGAAAAACGTATGAATTTATCTGACAAACATTCGACTAATATTCGGTAAATGTGTAACAAACTTTTCGTTCCGAGAAATAGCATGTCCAACCATCTTGTCATTAAACTCAAAGATTATGTGGGCATAAAATGGATTTCACAAAACAATGAATCAGTCCTGCATCTATAATAAATCTGGCATTTTCATATTCATGACGTTTCAGCAGTTGTACGCTTCGGGTTTCTTCAGATATTATACGTTGTAATATCGAAACGAACCCTTTATTTAATCTACTGGGATAGACTGTTCTAGTTCCACGTGCCATGCCTTTTCTGGATATCTCAATTTCAGTTATTTCCCTATAGTAATTCAACTATCCATGTTTTGTTGAGGCCAAGTATTGAACTCACATCTCTTTGGGTGTACACACGGATTAATTCAACCAACGCTTTTATCCACTAGGCTATGTGACATCAGTGATTTTTTTTTTCACTTATAACGCTTATGATTCAATAAACATTTCTTACCAGAGCTCATACTACAATTTGTTGATATTGTTATTTTTCCCTATGGCTCATATTGTATTCATGTCTGTACTTGGTCGGCTTAGGTGAACGAAGGAAAGGTTTCGGTTCGAAATTCTATCGTATATTCCCTGAAGAAAGCCGAAGAGTACAAGGGCCGTATCATTGGGAATATCACAAGAAATATGAGGAAAACAGACAGAACAAAGTAAATAGTGCAAATAATTAATCTCAGAAATATAGAGAAATAAGAAAAAACTAAGTTAAAGAATTCAATACACCGAACGTAAATATTTAAAGAAATCAAACGATATAAACTTCAACCGTCATCTGTTCCATTTCCGTGTTTTGCCTATAACCGCAAGCCAGCGAATATTTAAAATCAATGTTTTCATTCGCCTGAATGGATATCAAGCTCCATCTAACCGAAGCAGCTGGTAATGAGGCGCAAGTCGCCCGCCTTCGCCGGTTTCTCTATCTAACATATCCCCCGTTGATATGTAAGATTTATTCCATTAATAATAATAAAATTATTTGTTTAAAACATTTATTCATTTGTCGTATCATTCAAATTTTCCTTTTAGCGCTTAATAAATTTTGTCCTTCCTTTCTCTTATTTCCATTCGCTATATAGTGACCCAATCTCACTATATAGGTTAGGCCTTATTTTCCTTTAACGCTCTAGATTTAGATCTGTTCTGTGGGTAACAATTTTTCCTAAATCTGTTTCCACATTATGTACTGTAGAAATTTCCTCTCTTTCCAAGGTTAAGTGTAATATTTGTTTCCATTTTCTCGAAATCTTCGTAGCTGTTCGGAACTTCCAAATCGTGCAAATCAGGCTGAACATCTCAATAAGTTTAACGTTGCGATCCACCTTCAACCGGCATCTATTGTATTTCTCGCTATTCTTCACTTCTTTATACGTAACACATATTCAAAAAAAAAACTTTATTTCTCTAAAGAAATTATTTATCGGAAAGAAACGTGTCACCCAGATTTTCGATTTCGTCATTCGCTTACCTATCAAATCTATGCATCTCTATGGTATGAATCCTGGAGGGAATATCAAGCTTGGAACGTCTGCAATTCAAGAAAATAAGGAGACACCTCTTTTTCAGGTCCACTCTGATCCCGCCACGGTCGTTTCTTTGGATCAAACTCGTCTGACGTCGGGAAATCGGGTCAGGTAGCATGCTTAGCTCACTGGAACAGATCGCCGGTTCGGCTTTGGTAAGTTACCTACCTAAAATAATGCGTATTCGTGCTTTAAATTTTATAATTGATCCAGTTTTCGAAACAGTGGATTGGTATATCCGTGTTTCAGGCCCATTTATTGTGTTTTTCAGGGTAGTATAATCAACGTGTGCATTTAATACGTTTCTTTAAACCGTAATATAAAGATAATGTTTATACACGTACATTATATATGTTCTAAAGGTTGTCGTAGCTGGGAGTGACACTAGGGACAACCTACCAGTGTCTATAAAATCTTTTAGTGTCGTGCGCCTTAAATAGCCTCTGACAACTAAAACCAGCCCCAAGACGAAGAATGGGCGAAGGCGGACGACTTGCGCCTCATAACCAGCTGCTTCGAGTAGATAGAGCGTGACATCCATCCTAGCGAAGGAAAACCCTGATTTTAAACATTCGTTGCCTTACGGTTATAACCAAAAGGCAGAAAAGGCTAGAGATGTAAATCTAGACAGAAACCCTGGAGTGGATGTTAATTATTTTTCTAACGCTCATGTGGGGACTTGTATGACTATGTAATCCCTATTAGATTTGTCCATCACTTTCCGAATCCTCTTCACTGTCCTCAAATTGATGCCCAAACACTGTCCGTATTGAAGCTTCCGGTGCAAATGCCAAGCAGTGCAGCATGCCATTTTAAAATTTAAGGCGGAACGAATTGCGTCATTGTTCTCTGTTTCTCAAAGACGCGGCCATCTGACCCTGCTAAACTGCACAATCGACAAAGTCAGAAACAAAAGGTAGGCGGATACAGGTATGCTAGTTACGCATATTCATATATATCTTAATAATGATGCACACACACACACACACACACACACACACACACACACACACATATATATATATATATATATATATATATATATATATATATATATATGAGAGAGAGAGATTGTCCATAGTTTTTACGTATGCGATATTTAATTTGTGTATGCGAGTTCACGCACGATCTTGTGTGTGTGTTTTGTACGTGCAATATTTATTTGAACAAAAGACTTTTACTTTCATTTCAATTCAGTTTATTTTTTGAGGTTTCTAATTTCAATCTCTTTCTTCATTATCAAGCTTTGCCCACAGGGATTCATTTCCCAACTAATTACAATTGTGAGAGCCAAAGAAATAAAAACAAAATAAATAAAATAAACAAAAAAGAAAATAAAAAAAAACAAAAAACACAATGTATTCATTTCCCACCTTTCTCTACACTCTGTCTCGGCTCTTGTCTCTAAAAAAATACGTTTTCTTTATCTGATCTAACAAAATTCACTAGATATTTTCGTAATGTTTTACAGTCAGGAATTTACTCACGAGAAACATACATTAAACTGCAAATGCCGCCATATACTTCTAACGTTTTCCCCAGGGCACAATACTTAAAATTCCTGCGTTAATCCTAGATTGTTTTTTTAAAAACCTTTTATATTTTTAATTATTACTTATAAATTGTTTGTACTGAATCTTTATTTTTAGTTTTCTCGCAATACTCAAGTCGTTTTAGCGTCAACCACAGTTTAGCTAAAAAGGGCATGAAGTTGAATTTGGCCCGTGACAAGACTGGAACTCAAATACGTTGTTCTTTAGCATTGGTCTAACTTAAATAGCATTTAATTGACGTAACTACCAAAAGTTATCAGCCGCATTTATCAGTATTCCGCAAGTTATATTGTTAGTTTACACTTTGTAATAGCAGAGCTTGAAGTCGTACGTTGTTCTACTCGTTATTTTTAATGAAGCATATATATATATATATATATATATATATATATATTGATTTTCTAAGCAAGGCTTAGATGTGGCACATGGCCGAAAGTATGGGGCACCCAGTGAGGATTGAACTCACTATTCAGTTGTAACAGTTTTAGCAAGACCAGCTTGCTAACCATTACACCACGCCTCGGCGCCCAATTTTCCAAAAGTATCTTAGATGTGGCACAAGGCCGAATGTACGGGGCACCAAGTGAGGATCGAACCCACTACTCAGTCGTAATTGTTCTAGCAAGACGAGCTTGCTAACCATTACTTCACGCTGAGGCACCCAATTTTCCAAGCGTAGCTTATATGTGGCACAAGGCCGAAAGCAAGGAGCACCCAATGAGAATCGAACTCACTACTCAGTCGTAATTGTTCTAGCAAGACGAGCTTGCTAACCATTACACCACGCCGAGGTGCCCAGATTTTCTAAGCGCTGCTTAGATGTGGCACAAGGCCGGAAGTATGTAGCACCCAGTGTGGATAACTACTCAGTCGTAATTGTTCTAGCGTGACAAACTTGCTAACCGAAATATATATATATATATAAATATTTGGTTGGATTGATGTGACTTTGTGAACCTGGGTTTCACGCTTTTGCGATTGTCAGACTGACGATCGCTTAAGCGTGAAACCCAGGTTCACAAAGTCACATCAATCCAACCAAATATGTTAGCTCTATATCTCTGATATTGAGCGCTTTCAAATAAGTACCGCGCATATCATATATAAATAATTATATATATATATATATATATATATATATATATATATATATATATATATTATTTATTTAAAAAAAAAATTATAACATAAATATATTATAAAATCACTACAAAAATAGCCATTTTATTTCAACACCTTCAGTGTCTTATCAAGTGATGATGTTGAATGTAAAATAAAATAAAGGTTTTATTGAATGTAAAATAAAATAAAGGTTTTATTTTACATTCAACATCATCACTTGATAAGACACCGAAGGTGTTGAAACAAAATGGCTATTTTTGTAGTGATTTTATAATATATTTATATTATAATTTTTTTTTTTAAATAAATTATTATATCTGCACTACTTTGTATTGAGCACTCTTTTAAAAATAGTATTTGTTGGTTATTGGAATTCATTCCATATACACCAATCATATATTTGGGTATATATATATATATATATATATATATATATATATATATATATATATATATTTATATACATACATTTTTGCACACACACACACACACATATATATATATATATATATATATATATATATATATATATATATATATATATATATATTTAAACTGCCAGGATGTTTATATATTCTACAGTCGTTTCTTAAGCGGTTTCAGTGGAATAATACTGAACCAGTTGTGAAAAAGATTTGTACCGCGCAAAACGTGGGAGTCGATCCGTCAGTTAAGACGCTTTTCTCTTTCTCTCATTAGTTTTCCTCAAGATACATTTCTATATAGAAAAATAGATATTACATAACAGTTCAGTATAATTAGCATTGTAATTGTCCTATCTCGAAATACTTTTCTTAATATCTAAAAGGCGTTTTAGCTATTTCTAAAAGAGTGTGCTGGAACGTTCATAGGCTGACTAAGAAGACTTAAGACTAGAGCTATTAAAGCTTCCATTAATTTAAATTCTCCTTATTAACTAGCGGGGATACCCGGCGTTGCTCGGAAGATCTCTGAATAATACTTTATTATTTAAATTTATTCATACTTTTCAGCCATCTTATGGAAAATAATTTTTTATTCAATCTTTAGATACTAAGAAATAAGGCTCGCTATAGTCTTTTTTTTCTTTTAAAAATGATCAAATTAAATACGTTTAAATATATCTTATTTTGATATTTTGATTTATTTACCTTTTTAATATGTTTTAGCCAGACACACACACTCGAATATTTGAATAAATAAATATTAAACTTTTTGCCAAATAATTGTATTTAATATTCTTCTTCTTTTAAATTTACTTTGTTGTTTTAACATTCATTCTTTTAAAGTTATGCTTTTTATTTACTGTAGGTGTGAGAATAAATTTAAGTAAATGGACATTTTAAAGATACATATTGGATAGCGTTTAGCAGAATGAAAACGTAATACCAAACTATAATTCAATTCCAGAATAAGACTTCTTACTGTTTTACTTTTTAATTTTGAGAATTTCGAATGCATTCAAATGCATTTTTATTTTAAAATATCTTCGTAAATACAAATCGTGCGATGATATTTTTTTAAAAAAAAAAGAAGCTGGCTTGGGTGATAATGAGTCTGCATAAATATCTACTTTGTCATGACTATTGTATTTTTTCTTAGTTTTAGCCTCACACACAGATGAACACATACAGACAACTACCTTTTATAGATGTATAGATAAGCGGATTGTTTCTCTCTTGATACGAGTGTGAGATGAAAAGTCCATAGGCCAATTATGAAGGAGTGATGGTAGAGATGTGAAATCTTCCATGCATTAAATTCAACTCTTCTTATTAATAACTGCATTGTTTCTTTCTCGATAAACTGTACTCTGACTGTTCAGAGAAAACTTCAAATGTAATTAGTCTGCGACTTCTCTCTAAAATGGTCGTCCTGGATATGATGATAAACTACATCCGGCAGCAAGGCCACTGATCAGGATATTGGACGTTTTGAGGTGCGTGAACCCACCACAGGTTTGATGTGGTTCCCAGGTCCATCATGACCTGTAGTGATAATACCTGTCAAGACCCCAGCTATAGGCAAATAGTAAAACCTCAAGCAAAAATCAAGACTACATTTTTATAGTAAAATTACTAACTGTGGCACCATGCATACCTGACGAGCTGAGAGAAATATTCATAGATATATGATTTGTTTTTTACGGTTTATCAACCATTTAATAATTATTTAAGGCCAAAAACATATTTTGGGTTTTAAGAATAATTCTTTCTTTACATTCAAGCGATCTGGGAGAAAGAAAGAGAAAACGAAGAAGGAAGAAAGAAAAAATAATACGAAAACACGCCATAGGCGAGCACACACACGCATGGCTGACAGATAACAGGTGTCGAAAAATATTCAGGTCAAGCATCTGACCGGTTTCCGCGGATCCGCGAAAAGTGGAAGTGTGTTATCAATTCGTTGTCACCGAGAGGAAAAGAAGAAACGAAGTTTAGGGACAATGAAAATATTGATAAGTAACAAAGTGGGAAAGTGTGTCATTGGAATGATAGTAAAGGTCTAAGTGGGTGGGGAAGTGTATCTAAGGATATGAAGACAAACCATTAATACGAAAACATAGACAGTCTTCAGAATTAGAAAAAAAAATCACACAAGGTGGTCACTGGCAAAATATTTTCGAGATAATAAAGATTTTTATTATCAGACCTTTTTTGAGCGGAGGAAAAATGAAATATTTTTATTCCGTTTCAGAAACGCCAACGAGTCTGAGAAATTCCTTTCTTAGATCATATCCAATTAGCGATAAACTGCTTGACAAATACCACGTGTTAAAAAGCCGAAGATGTCATCTCAGTCGCTCATGATAAGGGCGATTTAAATTAATATTTTTTTTTTTAAGCAAGGTATTTATTTCCCAAAACAAAGCCACGGATTGTCCACGCCCGACTAAAGACGTCATTGGCTAAATAAGATCACATGAACACACGAAGGAGGAGGAAAGATACCCGACCAGGACCTCATTGGCCGAGAGCGGTCACGTGACGCACGAGGAGAATCGGTCGACGCCCCTGTCAGGAGTGTAAGTGTAAGGAGCCGATACGAAGAAGCGGGAAGCGGGTACACGCCCCTCAGAGGCACAGTAAGGGAGTGGGAGTGAGAGTGAGTTACCGAAATTGAAAAGAATGAAAAATCCCTAACCAGAAATAAGAAGGGTGGATACGTATTTAGAATTATCGAAGAAGCCCTGGCGCTGACAGACCCACCCCAGTTTTGACGGCGTCAATAAAAGCGAGACCCCAACCGACAGAAATCAGAGTTCAGCCGCGGACGGCAAGCGGAGTGGAACCGCGGACGGCGGCCCGAGTTCGGTCACCCACTTTGCGGGCAAGAGAGGCCAGTTCGTTTGGCCTAAGTGAAGAAGTTCGTCCGACCCAAGCCGAAGAGAAGAAGTTAGTTCGCGCACCGACGACGGAGATGAGTGACCAGTAATTCAGACTCTGGAGAGAAAGAGTTCAGTTCAGTTTGTTCGACCCAAGCCGGAGAGAAGAAGTCAGATTGAGCCGCGGACCCTGGCGAGAAGTTTTGAACCTTGGACGACAAGCAGAGATGAGCGCCCAGTGTTGAAACCGCGTCAAGATAGCTGACCAAGATTCACGCACACTTCTGGACTCTTCTTCAACCAAGAACAAGTAGTTTGAAGAGCGACTTAGAATCAAGACCACAGAAATAAGTTTTTTTCGACTTTTGTCCAAAGACACACCGAAACACAAATTTATTAGAGAGCAGACAACTTGAAGCCTTAAAAGTTGCCTAGTAAAAAGCGTTGTGCCACAATCCACAGAACGGGTCGGGAAGTAGACATAGTCCTATGTACCGAGCAAATAGACATAAAAAGTTTGTTACCTTTTTCTTTGATACGTTGAACCTTGTGAGTTTTTATTTTATTTTTTTATACATAATTGTGTGTTATCACCCCGTTGAACTCAACTTGCATTACGGCCCCAACCCCTGTTTGATCTCGTCTGTCTAAGATCAATTCACAACGTGGGTAGGCAGACTGGAGATCAGTGCAGTTACCCTGGTAACCAGGCGTTGGAAGCGGGTTGGGAACGGCGAGGCTGGTAAATCAATCTAACCAAATCACCAAAGGGTTAGAACGTCACGCTTGGAGCAGCGAGGAGCGAACAGCTGACGCCGCGGCGAAGACGTCACAGTTCGTGCTGTCCGTGACCAGGATATCAGAGCCTGGGGAGCATGTGACGTCACAATTGGCGCCGCGACCGGGATCGAACGACACAGTCGTCGCTGCGACCGGGGGACGACGTCACATAACAATACTTTTTATGATCTACAAAATATATATCTTAAAAGCACACCTTTAATCTGAAAGTATAAACTTGTGTATAAAATATCTGTAGTTGAAGGTATAAAGTTGCGTAAAAAATATTTAGATTTCAGCATTAAATAAATCATAGAGGTGTTGATGTGCCGCCAAACAATATCAACTAAAAAACCAACATGAAATAACACTTTCATGTTATTAGTCAATGTAATATGCTACAATTTCTTTGAGAAATCAATCTATATTCCAAGATATAACATTAACATACACATAACACCACTTCTAGTAATTATGTCCAGACAAACATGTATATGCACAAATGCTGTGTTATTATCTACCATGTATTCAATTGTGAAAGCAGAATAACATATATTTTTTTACTTCCATTCTCACAAGAAAATTAAATTTCGGCATTAAACGATAAACAAGGTGTTGATATGCGGGTAAGAAAACAAATCAATCAATGATTCTTGAAAATGGACAAAATTTGGTATTGTGATGTATTTGCAGAAAAAAATGACTTAACCTCAAAGACGTTCCTGATGACAGGGTTGCTATACTACAGGATTACAATCCAACTTTATAAACAGTCCAAAAGTGACAAATGAATCTAGGAGGGGAAAGGAGATTCTTGAAGATGACCCAAGGTCTAGAGGTCCTGCAGCTGCTACCACTAAGCAAAGTCATTGCTCTCTTCCCCAACATAAAAAAACAAAAAAACACAGACACACTTAGTTGAGAAAGAGTATTGTTTTGGATGACGTCATATCTGCTATTAGTGACCATCAAGATGAAAGCTTCTTTATCAATGTGACCTAAATACTGCAACATCGAAGGAAAAAGTGTGTTGTCAGCAAGTGGAAATATGTTAAAAAACTACAGCAAAGCTATCTCCGTTAGAATTACAGTTCCATTTTCCTTCCACTGTTACTATATAGATAAACTTCAGTACCATCTTGGTTGCCACAACCCCTAAATGTAGCTCGCAACTAAGACTAGACTCTAAACCAGCAAGATGGCATAGAATCAATATCGATTAATGGCGCATGTAATTATAAGATTTCACCTGAATAGTAATGGAAATAGTAATCGTTTCCTTATGAGGAAACATTCAGCATTATTGACTGAGAAGCCAGTACTACTGTCGATTGAAATATACACACTTTTTCTCGGAAAACAATTTTTTTTGAAAATAAGTTTCTACCAGTAGCTGTTATCGCTCTTTCGTGTATTGATAGAAGTGTCCTTATTAACTTTTCATTTAAAAATAATGTGTAACGTCAACATATTGATTATGTCATTATTCTGTTATCACTCTTTTCAGTATTGATAGGAGGGATTCTTTCGGAAGGTTTTGTCTGATGTAGTGTCGAATAGCAACATCTTGAGTATGCCATTATTTTCTCTTCGAGTTACATGGGATACATATTTTAGATGTTGCTGCTGTTCTAAATTCTCAAAATTATATAGTTTCTTTTAATTGTTACAATAACTAGTTTTATTTCATACAGTTCCAGTCCGAGTCACAATGACTGCAAGGCCAAATTTATAGACAGATCTTAAAAATGAGTGATGGGATTTCTTCCTAGCCAATAAGATAGAACAGTTCTCGGTTTCAACTGGCATGTTTCTGTTATATATATATATATATATATATGTGTGTGTGTGTGTTTGTGTGTGTGTGTGTGTGTGTGTGTTATTTTTGTAGATATAACTTATTAGAGTAAAATAAACAGTATTAATTACATTAATTGTTCTTAATGTTCTAAAAATTTCATAGAAAATTTACGCTCTCCGACAGAAATTGAACCTATAACCCTGATTAGAAACGTCATACAGTCTGACGTGCAGCCACGGAGAAGCCACAGTTTTGCAAAGTTCGAAGAACTGTTTACAAACACACACCTTTGACGATTGTTTCTGGATCGATCATGAAATATATGTTAAGTTAAACAATGGCAATATATTATGAAATGGATTAAGTCCGACAATAGTTTTAATATATTTTCTCTTCATGCATTATTTTTATAGATATAATTTATTTAAGTAAATGTTCTCTTTATTTTTTTAATTATTATTTTAAATTAAAAACGAAGCATATACTTGAATAAATTATATCTATAAAAATAATGTATAAACAGAAAATATAATCATTAAGTGTTGGACTTAATACATATCATATATATATATATATATATATATATATATATATATATATATATATATATATATATATATATATTATGCAGTTTTACATTAGAACATGCACACAGTCACTAAAAAACTGTACGTCTTGTTTCAACGTTAACTTTTAAAACGTTACATCAGGTGGGGAATCACGATGATTTTGTTTTGAATGATGAAATCTTACTCTTCATTCATTTTTTATATATATATATATATATATATATATATATATATATATATATATATATATATGTATGTATGTATGTGTGTATGTATATATATATATATATATATATATATATATATATATATGTGTGTGTGTGTGTGTGTGTGTGTGTTAATGTTTTCCCTTTTCCTTTCTCTTTTTTTCAATTGTGGTTAGTGGACATTTCTGTCAGTTATATTTGATCATAGCTAATTACTCTACATTTTTTGTGATTCTCTAACGCCAGTCACCAAGGTTCGAAGTAGTATGACCTTCAGCAAGACTCACAGGGACGATGTCTGCTAATTTGCTTTCGTGTGCTATGCGTATGTCTTAAAAAATTCAAATGTTATACAGCGTGTGACAAAAAAAGCACCCATATTTACCACCCAGAAACAGTTCTTGATGTCTTAACCTTATGTGGGATGGATTTTTACTGCACCCTGAATAATACTATTTATAATCGGATGGGAAAGCCAACATTTACCCTCCATTATCTTTTGAAGTAAAAATACCTGAGTCTTGCAATTAGAATTGATAGATTCCAAAACCACGAAGCCTAATATATTCTTCGATTTTCTTCATAAGTGCAAAGTGAAGAGATGGAGTTAATTGATGCAAGGGACATTATTCATCATCGAACGTAATTCGCATGAATTGGTGTTCTATTTTCCGCATATCAGCTAGAAAAAAAAGCAGTTGACTAATCTCCCATTGTAGATGTTGCTTGTGAAGAAGCATAAACACGTGATGCTAGTAGGTATACTGAAGTTTATTATTCAGTAAATACCTACCAGAAATCTAGACCGAAATATTGACTACATAATCAATAAGTGAGTAAAAATCAATGCATTCTGTAAGGTTAATCTAACAGCACATCATTGTTGATTGTTGGTCCGCATATTAGAAGGTGAAGGTTACCTATACGGTTAAAAATCCATGTATAATTAATATATTAATATTAGGATTCAACAGTGACGTAAAACTTTAACAATTGAAGTTTTCGATTTTCGACCGAGTTTGTAATTCAATAAGACTCGGCTCAAAATGAGAAGCAATTGATTTTTGGTTTTAAGAAATTGATGAAGCTTAGTAACTATAGTCATCAAACGCACTGTTTAAATTAAGAAAGGGGCGTCCCGTATAAAAACGTTTGAAAAACACACACACACACACACACACACACACACACACACACACACACACACACATATATATATATATATATATATATATATATATATATATATAATAATTATTTTCATATAGGCAAAAAAAATAAAATTTACACGCTACAAAGATGCAACTTCGTTTCGGTGCATTTAGTTGCACTTCGACTGGTGAGAACCAAAATTGTTATGAACAATTTTGCTGATAACCAGACCGCATGTGAAACCTCATTTCTTTTTTTATATTTGCTTGAGATAAAAAAGTAAATTTTAAGTGGGAACCTATAACGATAAAGACAATATAGTAAAGTCAAAAGGGTGACAGTGTGAAAAAAAAAATAACGCATGTTGACAGAAGTTTGCTTAAGGATTTTTGACATGTAAAAGTGATGGCTTGACCCGAAAAGTTTGAATCAGCAGGAACGGTCAAGGGTTTGGGCCCACTATTTCAAAGAGTGACGGGTAGGGAGGAAATACTCCGAAACGAAGTTGCATCTTTGTAGTGAATAAACTGTTTTTGTCTAGATGAAAAAAATTATAATAAATAATTATTGCTCTACTTTCGATATTGAACCCTCTTTTGAATGAATGGTGTGAACATTAAAATTTATATATTATTTTCGTTCTCATTACATTGTGTGTTTGTGTGTGTGATAGGATAAAGAACAAGTAAGAAACAGATCCCAATCTAACATGTTTCACTTTATTGAATCTTCGTCAGAGGTTAAGATAGAAATGATACAAAAATGATAAAAATCAAAGAGATTAATTGTATGTTATGCTTGGCCATTTCTAATTTCAGCAATGCCTTATTTAAAAAAAAAAGAACATAACTCTTTAAAGAGAAGATATTATTACGACCATATTTATAGCAATAAAACCAACTATTGACACACGTTTAGAAAAATTACATTATGTCACCATTTTTCTACAGATGCATTATTCAAGAATCTTACTTATCTCTTTCTAATACATCAAAATCAATGAAGATATTTACGAAACACGCCCGAGATATGCTTTAGTGAGAAATCAAATCAAAACAATTTTTTTCAAAGCATCTCGCAACGCCTCACTAACTTTTACACACTTTAGCGTTCAGAATATTTCTCACGCATATTTTAATATATTCTGTTACTTCATTACACGTGACACGTATCTAACCAATAAGAAATAACCAAACACAACATTAATTTGCGTCTCTTTGCTTTTTATAATTTCTATCTTGATATCTGACGAAGTAAAATTGTATCATTCTTGCAGCAATATTCCCACTGGCCTGGCCACAAATCACGCCAAATCAATCTATGGGTTCCCCAAAGGTAGGGTTCGAATCCTACAAAAGAACATATTTTCCTTCTGAAGATTTCTCGATTATTCAGTTTGAGAGACGTAATAGTCAATGTTTGAAATAAGAATGAGACATCAAGTTCAAATACTAGAGTCCCCTATAATAACGTTTCAAGCAATATATATATATATATATATATATATATATATATATATATGTGTGTGTGTGTGTGTGTGTGTGTGTGTGTGTGTGTGTGTGTGTGTGTGTGTGTGATCGTGCGTGTATATATATGTATCTGTGTGTGTAAGAAGAAACTGATTTTCAGTTTTCAGGAATTGATGAAGCATGATAACTCCAGTTTTGATATATATATATATATATATATATATATATATATATATAATTGGTGTATACGGAATGAATTCCAATAACCAAAAATAACTATTCTTAAAAGTGTGCTCAATACAAAGTGGAGCAGATTTAATTATTTTTTTTTTAATTTATAACATAAATATGTTATAAAATCATTACAAAAATAGCCATTTTGTTTCAACACCCTCGGTGTCTTATCCTTTTGGTTCTTTCCAAGATAGTCTTACTAATTCTACCGATTTCTGGTCTAGTAGGATTTATAAGCCTAGTAGATGGCTTAGTTTTGAATTCGGGTTTATGGTCTTTTAGCAAGAGATAGGCTTCCTTAGTTTTTAGTTTTCTGACCCGATCACTAATCTGTAGTTTATCAGTAATTGATTTACTGATACTATTAATCTTATTTATTTGGTTGAAGTTATTTGTATCAATTTTTTTTTACCTTCTGGTTAGACTATCTTTAACCAATGTATCATAAGCCTTAGGAAATAACTTATAGAAGTTAGCTATTTTGTTGGATGTAACATATATATCACCAGATTTATTAATATCTTTGACAATACTTTCAAGATTTTTTGGGAAAGCATGTTTATATTTATAGAAGGTTAATCCCTTGACGGTATCCATTGGTTTATTTTCAAAAACACTGAGGGTGTTGAAACAAAATGGATATTTTGTAGTGATTTTATAATAAATGACTAACTAATATACCTTTTCACCAGTAAACCAAGAAAAATAAGCAACGATTTTGACATCTAAAGTTCTCATAATGTAATACTATATATATTATAGATATGTATATATATATATATATATATATATATATATATATATATATATATATATATATATCATTTCCTTGTCTTTTTCCTAAAATTAACATTAACACACACACTATATATATATATATATATATATATATATATATATATATATATATATAAGATAAATGCGAATGTTAATGTGTCAATGTTTCACAATCTTTCAACTTTACTTCTAGAGACCTTTTAAAAGGTAAGCTTAAATATTAATCCATTACTTATATGCAGCGGTCAATTTTTAGTTCTTCTGTAGTCTATTTTTGCCTATCACATCTACTCCTCTGGTTTACTTACCTATTGTGATGAAAGCTCAATCAAGCGTTCAAATGCCGCCCTATAAGCCGGCTTTTAACCTAGTATATACATATACATACATATATATATATATATATATATATATATATATATATATATATATATTTTTATATTATTTATATCTTATATATGTGGTAATTATTGAAAAGCGCTCAATATCAGTGATAGAGCTAACATATATCAATCCAACTAAATATATATAAGATATACATACATATATATATATATATATATATATATATATATATACATATATATATATATATATATATATATATATATATATATATATATATATATATATATATATGTGTGTATATATATGTGCGTGTGTGTGTGTGTTTGTTGTCATTGTAATTACTCACTCAGCTTTCAAACTGTTCTCCTGGTACTTGTACCATTCAAAATAAGTCTTGTCCATAAAATCATGATAAACATCACTCTTCAGTTCAACTACTTCATCGAATGGGAATGGTTCAATAACGGTTTGATCAACAATTCCAGCCCATATAATCACATTTCTGCCTCCTTGCTGTCTTCTTTTAGCCACAATGACATTCCTATTGGAAAAAAAAAAGATTCCTTTCGACTATACAACGTTTCCATCGAGTGCCACCCGAGATTTGTCCATGAATATTACTTCAGAAATAATATATTTCTTGGCCCAATATTGATGGTATATATTATTTGCTTTACTAAATTAATTTGCTTCAGAGATTTCCTGACCGAACCCAAGTTGCGAAGTATTCTACACCTTTTGTTCTTCTTGTCTCCCTCAAGTCCAGCCTGTTCAAAGATCTGAACACTCGTCAAATGTGTTTGTTTCGCTATAACTCGCATTAGTTGACGGGCCGGTTGAGGAATCAAGGTTTGTTATTTTGTGCCTCTTGTTTTCAAGTTAGTTCTATTTTCAACAATTCTATTTATCGTTCGATGATCTCTGCTATGCTGCTTTGATATCTCCAATATGGACATTCCTACGCTAAATAACTTCGTTATTTTCTGTTTTCCTACATTTGTCTAGATCCTTTCCATTAGCCATGCTTCGACATATATTATAGAAAAAAACAAACGGTTTTTATTAGATTTCAGAAGACTTAAACTAATATTAGTTTAATCAGCATAGCATCTTCAGACTGAAGTTTTTTTTTATAATAAATCCAATAAATTAAATAAAACTTGTTGAAAATATCGAAAAAATCAACTCAAGCTATGGTTTGACGAATAAATTAGACGTTTAAAAACAAAATGAAAAATTAATTAAATTTCCTTGCCATATTTAACGATATATATATGTGTGTGTGTGTGTGTGTGTGTATGTCTGTGTATGTATGTGCAGACAAATTTAATATATGATCCATCAATACATGCATATATATATATATATATATATATATATATATATATATATATATATATGTATGTATGTATTTATATATATATATACATATATATATATATATATATATGTATTTATATATATATACATGCATATATATATATATGTATTTATATATATATATACATGTATATATATATATGTATTTATATATATATACATACATGTATATATATATATATATATATATATATATATATATATATATATATATACATATAATGCATATATATATATATATATATATATATATATATATATATATATATTTTTGGTGACCTAAACATCTCCAGAATAACTTTTCCAGTCTCTTGATTTTATTATTAAATCTCCTCTGGCATGCAAAAGTTCAAAAGTTTACACTCCACAACACCCACTAAAAATTAGTTTAGGAGTAATTTAATTAAATGTCATTAGCCTTCTTGACGAAGCTAAGATGTTTCTGTTAGGAGACCCCTGTGAGAAGCAAACACGCAACTAGTATACATATATATATATCATAAGACTCATCTTTGTAGTCGAGTGAGGCGTTCAATTTGGATGCTGCGCAGTCTCCTCAAATATGAATGAGAAACTTGAAGTAATAGAAATGTGGTTCTACTAGTGGATGCTGAGAATATCATGGATCGACCATGTAAGCAAGCACGAGGTTTAGAAAATATGGAAACGAAATGGAAGCTTATAGATAAAATCAGGAAGGGCCAGTCGAAATTTCTGGGGCATATAAGGGAGAAAAAAGGCATGAAAAATCTGATATCCACACGGCAAATTGTAGGCAAGCGAGACAAAAGAATACAAAGGATAAAATACTTAGTCAACTCGAGTGAATGGATGGCGAATAGGGTTTGGAAGAGATAATAGAAAGATAAGATTTATGTATTTATATAATGTTTTCATTTTTTAAAACACGGTCAAGATATTGTGTCCGTGTTCATAGTTGATATCATTAAGCGTTGTTTTTTTTTTTTTGGCTTTTATAAATAAGGCTTCCATTATTTTTAGCCTTTTATTTTTGTTGTAGAGTAGTTTTCACAGTGGAGCCTTGTATTTCAATAAGTCGTCCTAAATTAGGTTCTACGTACAAAACGTCAGGAACTTGAAATAAGAGTTAATGACGCAGCAATCTAATTGTGATGGTTGGTACTTCAATGTCCGATATCGATTGACTGACTCAACATCACTGAGCCCAACAGGCGGCCGCTACTACTACTTATTATGTGTGGGAGAGTCTATTAATAATAGAATAGGTACGTCAGGTATAACAATTTTGCATGTAGATGATGCTATTATATTTGTGTTGTCAACAAGTATGTTACAAATACTGCCCGGTAGGTCTTCATGAAAATTTAAATGAGATCTAATTGAGCTATGATCAAAAAGGTGTAGAGTGAGTCTTCGTGTCAAACATGTTGTAGTGTGGCCTATATATGGAGACAATGTCTTGTCCGTGTTTTGAAAAATGAGAATATTATATAAATACATACATGCAACAAACTATTTCTTATTTAACAGTTAAAATATTTCACCCTTGAAAATTGCTAAATGTATAGCCGAAAGCGCTCGGTTTAAAAGAACATTTGAACAGTTGTTATATAATTTATCATCGGAAAAGGAAGAAATATTTATTAGATCATATGGGAAATTGTATAAAAAACAAAAATCAAAGCATCTTTTCTGCCGTATTCCATTAAATCTAAAAATAAGTAAAATTTAAAATCAAACTCAGCGTTGCTACTGCACGCTCCAAAAACAATAACTCATTTCCAATAGCATTTTTCGGATACAACAATACATATATTTTCGTTGTCCTCTTATTACTGAGAGAAAAAACAAGAACAAAATCTATTCCATGCCTGAAGATGTCTGTAGAAACAGACGAAAGCTTGTAGTAAAATAAGAACTAATGCAACAGAAATTTATAGAAACAAGGATCTTTACATTCATAACAGGTTCGGGGGTTTTTGTATATTATTTGAATTGTTTGCGACGATGGATTTCTCGCCAATTAAATCATTAACCTTTGTATTTGTTTTTGTATGAATAATTCATGAATTTGTAAATTGATTGCACGTTTATCAAAATATATATATATAAATATATATATATATATAATATATATAAATTGTCGTCATTTTATATTTTTAATTTAGTGCATATGCGTTGTTTGTTTTTTTTTTTAATTTTGGCGACTGTACAGTATAGTCTGTTGGGTACCGGCTTTGAGAAAAATAGCACTAATACGCAAATCATTTCACGCTGCTGTACTGTTTGGCATTCACGGCGAACTCCAATCTGAACATTTCAAAGTGTTTGGGTGCAATAGAGTACAGAGGATTCGGAAAGTATTGGATAAGTCATATGGCAATAACGAAGGTACGGCAGATCGGAAAAATCACTCCGTTTATTTCGGATAAGAAAATAACTCCCGGTGAGAGCCTCAGACAAAACGGAAGCCTACTTCAAGTGACTTACGAAGGTAGTACTGTTCTTGGTCAATAGGGAAGCTGATTGAAGACTTTATGTCTGGAAACAGGACTCTGCACTATGTCACACAAGCAGGAGAACCCAGTCATAGTTGTCAGACAATTTCTGAGACCACATCAACCGTTACATCGGGCCACCTTATTCCAGAGACTGCAGCACCTTGATTATTATGTGTTTATATATAGCGGGGAGAGAAATCGGCAAAAATCCTTGTAACACTAAAAATTAACTAAAGGCAAGAATTCTGACAGCATTCACCATCTTAAACAGGGAGACCGTCTAGAGGAGATGCAAAAAATCGCGAAGTAGCCTGGATGCCTTCGTTGAACCCAAAGGTTATTTTATTGAATCAATCTACTGTTTATAATATTTTTGTGTAAGTTTGGTAAATATATCTGTTTATGTCGGTGTTATTTTCTGTTTTGCTCAATTTAGACGACAAGGTATCCATTCAAACTTATATATATATATATAATATATATATATATATATATATATAAATTAGTACTTTTTTTTAAGTTTTTTTACAAACAATGATAACTACACAATAATTGTCATGCGTGTTTCATCAGATGGGAAGAATTGGGTCTAATCGAAAATATTTAAAATTCCAGCTCATTCTTACATATTACCTTTTAAAAGTTCAAAGTTCTCTAGAAGTAAAGTTGAAAAAAACAAAACATTGACACACTAAATTTGATTCGCATTCATCGTTATATATATATATATATATATATATGTTGTGTGTGTGTCTGTTAATGTAATTTGAGGAAAAAAATAAATGAAATTATATATATATATATATATATATATATATATATATATATATATATATATATATATATATATATATATATTAAATTATGAGAACTTTAGATATGTCAAAATCGTTGCTTATTTTCCTTGGTTTACTGGTGGAAAAGGAATATTAGTCATTTTTTGTCTTATAGTGCTTGATATCAAATGGTAAGGAAAGAGCGTTATTAGAATTAAAGTATTAATTGATTAACTCAGTGGAGTTAATTCAGTCATGCCAACTTCGAAGTTTCGTGAGCGCATTGTAGTAATGATTGCGCTCTTCGGGGCTACTGGATTTTCTGGAATATATATAATTAAATTAGAGATACCAGCACTGAATCAACTATGAATACTGCAGTCATGTTTCATAAATGCTTGTAAAGGAACAGTTTTTTTTCATGCGCGCGTGACTATGACATTATGACATAGAAGAAAAATTCCATCATGGATAATTTTTTCACGTTCTAATGAACTCTCAGCACATTGTCAACCATTTTGCATTTAAAAGCATAATGAAAAAAAATACGGTAATGAATGATAACTGTCAAATTTATATAAATACTAATGAACAAAATATATTTTTGTACCACTTGCCCCTCTGAAAATGATCTTGGTAAAAGACCGAAAGTAATTAGAAAATAAAAATGAAAGAAATTTAAACAGATATATCAGATTTCTCTCATCCTTTAACATTAGTGCACAGAAGGTTATTCGTGAGTTTGAACGGATTTTGTTAAAAATTAGCAGACAATAATGTCATTAATTTATTCAATCAGACATGCTTAAAAAGAGGATTTGCTGTCTAAATACAAATATTTAATATATATATATATATATATATATATATATATATATATATATATATATATATATATATCAATTAAAGGTGCAATTATAATTTATAAATTCATGAATCATTCATATAAAAAAACAAATATAGAGGTTAATGATTTAAATGGCGAGAATACATTCTTCAAACAATATCAATAAGATAACTGCACCCTTCGAATCCATATAAAACATATGATCCTCAAAATCAATTCCAGTTGCATAATTTAATTTTTTACATCCTCAGGTATTATTTTTTCCTGCCAGAAAATTAAAAATAAAGAACAAAAATCTATTTTCATACGGCTGAGGATGTCTGTAGGAACAGACGAAAAAGCTTGTAAAAAATTAAAAAGACCTTATGCAACTGGAATTTATAAACAGGGATCATATCATTCATATACAGGTGTATCTTATTTATGATTCATGAATTTATATATATATATATATATATATATATATATATATATATATATATATATATGAGTAACTGCTTCAATAAAATCTCCATTCTTGTCAGCGGAAAACGTGAGACTAAGATATCCCAATTTGTTGCTCTCTTGAAGGTTAGCATCAGCCATGCTGATAAAAGACACAAATGGTTCTTTATGATGATTAAAAGATAGCAGTTTCCTTTTGGAGGCGTTAAAATTTACAAGCCTAAGTTAACAACTGTTTGGATGACATTTTCGAGTGCATCGGGCTTATCAGTCTTGCTATTAACACGGGACTAAATAGTTGTGTCATTAGCACATACATCTAGTTGGCAATTGATGCCATCGTGAAGGTCGTTCATGCAAATAAACAAAGCCAGAGATAGAGACTTGGTGAAGTAAATTTATTTGGCAGTAGCTTGAATTTAAAATATTAGGGCGTAATTTTGATCGGATTGCCATGGTTACCGGACAGTCCGTTGCCGGATAATCGGTATTTCACATAATGCCAACTTTGTCTGCTCGTGTAATAGTCCCGTGAATTTCAAATGCAGGCAGGTAAACTGCCCGATAATAGTGTAGTGTACACAGTGACATGTGTCCGCTCTCTGATTTCATTTGACGATAAATTGAACTTCACAGACTGACACGTAATTTTTGTACGGTTTAAAACGGTTGCCGGACAATCAATTACTGGAGAACGCCACACGACTATCACGAAAACATTGCAATGCTTGATCGTAATTTTATCCTGATTAAATGAGGTTATGGACATTCGGTTGCCTGAAAATCTATGGTACACATGTATAATAGGCGCGAATCCTGTACCACACACGAAGGATCGGCTTTCTCAAATTAAATGTTAGCTTGATGGTAACGATCATGCACGTCATTGGTTAAATTTAATTATTGAACCTAGCAACATCTTCCGTTTCGCATCTGCCAGTAAGAAGAATTGCAGAACGAAAGAATTCAGTTTTCACATGATAGACGAGCAGGTGTGTAAATGGTAACCAGAGACGCTGGAAACGTGCGCCCAAATAACCACAATTGCCTGAAGCCAGACCGTAACAAAATTATATTATGCATCTTTTTCTATCTTTGCGATCAATAACCGTACTGATGATGAGTTTGATAAAGTTCTCTAAATACAGGTAAGGTGGCTATAATCTATTTTCTACAGCAGCAGAAGTCAGACTTTTATTTTCAGGTCTCTTCCTCATTTGTAATGATCATGTTATTAAAAAGATGGATGGTAGCCCGTCATTGCAAGAGGCAAAGTATCAACACTCTTAAGGTAGGGTTCAAAATCTATCAAAGCGTGCAGGGTACATCATTCATTTATTTTTGATTATATCAAGCAACTAGCAGGATAACCAGTCATCGACCTGGTGTCTCATTACTGGGAATTTTTGCCGTTCAATTCGAGCAGTTTACTCGAAAATCAATATTAGTAAAAACAAAAAAAACAATTTGATGCAAATGAGGCCCATCCCCAAATAGTGGCTTAACAATTTGAATGAGCTGGGGTCTGTAAATGGCCGTTTTTGAGTTTTCAATCATGCAAGGAAGGAACCTCTTCCATGGATCATAATAACAATAATAATAATATACGATAATTTTTATTTATAATATAATCGTTTTTTATAATTCTAATAATCTTTTGCGTTAGATTTCCATTCACTAAATGGATTGTACACTGCTTTTTACTGGCATTAAATTTTGTCTTTGATTTTTGCGCAATGTGTAACAAATCAGTTTTTTTCGAATTTTCACCTTCAAGGTTGCAATTTTTCCCAGCAAATTTGGACTCAAAACCGGTACTTATCTATTAAACAAAAAAAATCATCGAAATCGGATAAAAACTGTGGAAACGCATAAAGAAAATCTGATCACACACACATACACAAATACATACACACACACACACACATTTTGAATGAATATATATATAGATAAATAAAAAATAAACAAAAAACAAAAAAAATATAATTATATAAATAAATATAAATATAACGTATATAATTGTATAATAAAAATCTTATAACATATTCAGAAATTTGCAACATTTAATATAAAAACTTTTGGACTTATCCAAACAGATAACTGAAAGTTTTATAAGATCAGCGCACCGTTTAAAAACATGGTCAAATCAGTTATTCTGTTTGGATAAGTCCTGTTCTTATGTACATCGTCTTTGTCATGTTGTATTGATAATGTTAAAATTTATGAATATGTCCTGAAGATGGTTTATTAGATCGAAACGTCCGACGTTGACATATTAACATTAAAAGAGCATAATTGTATATAAGGATTTTTGATTGTTTTTTCCGTATATATTTTTCTTCATACTGTCGGATTTATATCCATATATTTGCTTACAGATATAGATATATATGGTAATGATGAGAATAGCGATATCCTTATATGGAAAGAGTCGGCATTCACTGACCGAATAAATTTTATCAATTTCGTTTAAAAGACATAAAATCTTTTTTTTTTTTCAATGAAATTAAGTTTCTCATCTCCAATGCCATCGCCTTTTCTATCAACGATGGGATTAATGTATTGTTTGTAGAAATGCAAAAAATGTCAACATCTGAATTTCAGAGTCTGTCTATATTTCTGAGATGAGGTATTATGTACAGTATAAATATAATATAAAGGAGAGACAGGCCGCCTCCTCAAGGTAAGGCTTCAAGAACACCAGATAGCTGTAACGCGAAGGGAAGTAGAAAAATCAGGCGTGGCTGACCACATATGGAGAGAGAAGGGAGATCGCCGTCCCCTGTGAGATCATGTTGAGATCATAGACAGGGAACACTATTGGAAAATTCGTAAACTTAAGTAATCAGCATATATGCTAGGCCACAAAATCTCCTAAGCGAACAAGCATAGAAATAAATACACTGGTAAAAAATGGTTGCTGAAAACATTAGGTTTATAATACCCAGAAATTCATACCTAGATATCCTCAAGGACATGGCACAGTGGATAAAGGCGTTGGTTAGATCCAGTGACAGACCCAAAGAGTGTGAGTTCAATACCCGGTTAAGAGAGAAAATTAGCAGGAGATAACTGATAACTGACATCCATCAAACATGGCACGTGGAACTAGAACCGTCTACCCCGGTGATCGAAATAAAGGGTTCAACCACCTGAAGAAGGCCGGAGCGTAAACGGCCGAAACGTTGTGACAAATATGGCGACAAAGATATCTGAATTTCAGTATTCTTTCTTCGAGTTGTATATGCTATCCATTGTCTCTGCTGTTGCTGTTGATAACTTCAAGTGATATGGTTTCCGTTATATTTGTTTGTGATTTTGTCGTCTACAAAATTTGAACGAAGGATGCTCCTCCCTTACATCAACAGCATTCATTCGCGCGAAGCCAACAAAAACGACAACTTCGTTAATCAACGATTAACGGTTTGGTGCCCAGCTCTGCAATTTCACATCCTGAATTTTTTTATGATGGATTTCGGATATGTGCCATCACTATCTCTATTCAAATTTTCAATCATAGTTTATCAAAATATATTTAGTTGAAGGCATGCAATGGTGTTCAAAATATATTTAGTTGAAGCAATATAATTGTGTTCAAAATATTTGGATTACGGTATTAAGTATTGAGTTTGATATAACGCTGAATTTTAATGTGCCTGATGAATTTTTTATGATGAATTTCGGATGTGTCATCACTAACTCCATTCCAATTTCCAACCATAGTTTATCTTTTGGAAAAGTTTACTGTTAAATCATAATTCTTCGAAGACATTGTAGAGAATGTTGATAATTTATATAAACTCTTTCTTATCGCAACTTTGTATACCTATGTCATCAGCATCGTCAATCTCAACATCGATACCCAGGCCTCAGGAGAGTAAAAAATGGAACATCTTTTTTCTATTAGTAGATTACTACGATTTCTACGAAACGTTACAGCTTCATTGTTTGGGGATCTATTCAGATAAGACGCTTAATAAAGAAAGTGATTTTTTGTGTGACTGTGTGTATTGGATGTGATTTCATCTCAGCAATTTAGCGTCGAAATGATTTATATTCGTCAGACTCGCAATTGTTGTTTTTTTTTTTTTTTTTTTACCAGTCTTAATTTATTAAGAAGGATAGAATGACTGGGAAAACGGAAAATGACCAAGACAGTAATTATCGTCGAACGAAATCACTAAGTAAATCGAAAATAAATACTTTAACAATGTATAAAGAAAAAAAGCTTTAGAAAAAACAACAACAACGCATTATTACTATAAAGTTTCTCCACATAAAACTTGTGAAGAATTTGATAAGAGAATGAAATGTGAAGCGAATTTGGGAGAATTTTCATTTAATGACTTGCTAAAATAGCTGATCAAATAACGTAAGTTCGATATTTCTTACTATTCTTAAGTCAGCGTAAACCACCGATGTTCCGGTAACTGATAATCTGTCATGATAAATATATGAATTTAAGAGCACTATTATATTGCCGGCAAGATCTCATCAATTTACAACTGAAATTACCAGATGTAACTGTCAGTTTTATGATAACGGTTTCTGCTTTCGTATTTCTCGTTTGTGGGACGTATTTCTGGTTTCTTGCTTCAAATTCAACATGATCTTCGAAAATTTAGATGCAATATCAATCGTTATCTTTTGTCTGCTTAAATCCTGTTCTTTTATTGTTCTCTCTGCTGAATAGTAGTTTTTTTCTCATATTTTTTAAACTCAATAACCCCTTGCCTCGTAGTGGCTTTATTGCCTTGCATAACATTAAGAACATATTTAATATGGATAATATTAGATGATAACAGAATTTCTTACGATTAGCTGACAAAAATACATGGCAGTCACAATTAGTTTAGTATTCGATAAAAAATATGTTTTCTATATCTATAATTCTCAAAATGTGTGTTTATGTATGTATGTTTCTGCGTGCGTGTGTGTGTTATCGGATGCTGTTTATACGTTTCCATAGTTCTCCTCCGATTTTAGTGATTTTTCTTTGTTTGATAGATAACACTTCAGTGCCGGTTTTGAGCCCAAATTGGCTGGAAAAAATTACAAACTTGAACGTAAAAATCGAAAAGACTGATTTGTTACACTATGCACAAAAATCAAGGGTAAAATTTAATGTCTGTAAAAAACAGCCTACAATCAATTTAGCGAGTTGAAATCTAACGCAAAATATTATTAGAATAATAAAAAATATATATATTATAAATAAAAAACATCGTATATTATTATTATGACGGTCCATGGAAGAAGCTTTGGTTATGTGCCTCAGTTGCACTCAATTGCTGTTACTAATAATGATTTTCGGGTGGGCTGATTTTAAACGTAAACTGATCCAAACTGAATAGCAAAAATCCCCAGTAATGAAACAGCCGGTCGAAGACGGGTTATACTACTAGTATGATTTAAGAGTCGTAGTTGTTTTTAATCATTTCAGCTTAAACAGGCCGATGACACCAACTACGACGCAAACGGTTATTGAGGACGAATGAATCATTATTGAGAAGGAAGCACAGCAAAAAGAAGATTCAAAGAAGACAGAAAACGGCGATTGACATTTTTAGAGATCTTAGTTGACAGGAAAGCAATAAGTTAGAAGAGAATTCCTGAAGAAGAAAATGCAAGAGAAGAAGCTATCAGCATCAAACCTAGAGTTACCTCAATAAATTACAGCAGTAAAATGTCAATCTATTACTTCATTTAAACTTGTGAAAATGAGGTACCAAAGAGAAATGCTCATCAGAACAATTAACATGAACATATTTTAGAAAAGTCACAGTGAATCTACATACTGTTGTAAAGATAAAAGACATCCATAATTAGTTTACCAGAGGTGTATTCTTGAATTATCTCTAGATGACTCCAGTTTGTTGGCAGAATGGTCAGTCCGCCTTATGCCAAGATTATCAGAAAAAACAAAATAATCACGAGACACTTATAACGGAAATATTTTAATTAATCTTTATTAAGCTAAATGTTACAAAGAAAATATTGCTCAACTCTTGTGTAATATCGGTCCTCCTATATGACAGTGAATGTTGGACAATCACTTCAAAGAGGAAGTCCAGACTTGATACAACAGAAATGTGGTCCTTCGTAGGGACGGTAAGGATACTAGGCTCTGAGCAAATGTATAACGACGGTGTTTTTTCGAAGGAAAATTCACACGAAAGGAAGACCTACTTTAAGAGTCTATTAAAATACCTAGGACACATAATGAGGAAAATGGGTTGGAGAGTTTAACACCCACGAGATATATTAAAAGAAGAGGGGCGTAGAAGAATCATCGAGTAACCTACCAAACAAACTTGTGAAAATGGATGGCAGAACAAGAATTGGGAGGGATTAGGACACGACAAACCTTACCAAGACATGCTTCAAGAACACCAGAAAGAATAGGACGTTGTGGAAACGATGATCGCTTCCATTCTGAAGGATAAGGGCAAATAAAAGAAGACATTTAAGCATCTTGGATTAGTTTTGCAAGCCTTTAAAAATTCGAGTCATTATCCATTACATCTACCAAATATCCACGTTTACAACACCAGTTATTTCTAAGCGGTCACCCCTCAAAGTACAGATCAATCTAGATGCTGCTTAACTTCGATGAACGTACGGGTACCGGTGTTTCAACATGTTGTAGCCGTCTAGGTATGTACGTATGTATGTATGTTAGGCCTCTCAGCTTTCGCTAAGGTGGCCGATTACAGGAATGATGACACTCATGTCAAACCTGAGTCATGACATTATCCAATTATATTGATCGGTTCTTTACCTCCTTTACTGATGTTCACACAAACTCTCACGTTTCAGAGTTGGTGAATTAAATCTTTCAGTGTTGATAACAGTGGACCCTAGAATTGTAAAGCTAATATTGTAATAACTGTGGAATCATCCTATCCGGAGTTTCTACCATAAATTTGCGGTTCTTCGGGAAAACAATTTGAATGGATCCTTATAGTTACTGTTGGAATACGTAGGGAGTAACACGATTCGAACATATATAAGTAGTATGTCGTGTCCGAGTTTTAAAAGGATTAACAGTTTGATTTAAGGAATGTAGCTCATTTTCTATTGATTTTTTTTACAGTGAGGCTTACTCTGTACAAAGCCCAGGAGCCACTCGATAAAGATTACAATGTAAGGATCACAGTTTATGAGTGTATGTGGAGAAGATAACCGCTAACCAACACAGACTGGGAAAACATCTTGGGTGTCTGTCTCGTAGGGCAGTGGTTCGCGGGAGGAACCTGTTCTTGTGGTACTTGATTCTCACTAAGAGAATAGGGATGGATGGTTCGCTACAATGTGAATAGCATTGCGGGTCCAAGGAGATAAGAACTGATGGAATTAAGGAATTTAGTTCCTGTAGGCAGATACCATGGAGGTAGCGATACAACAGTGAGAGGCAGTGTGGTAAATAGTTTGTCACCCACGAGAAGGCGATGGGGCTATTGCATTTTATGAAGAGTAAAAAGTGAGGACTGGACATCTTCTGTCCACATATGACAGCAGCATTCCATTTTAGGCTTGATGTGACACTTGCAAAGGTAGAGAATAGCACGGGTAGTTGGGTACTTATTGCAAAGGTACAGGCAACCGGGTGTTTTTCTTGCGTAGAAATAGATTAAAGGGGGTGGCTTAGTGACGTTGGGTCTCTGCGAAAGCGGCAGCATGGTGAAACATTATCCATCACTCACAAGGAGGTGTAGACATTTTTGAAAGCTGGAAAGATGGAATTTGACGGGTGACAGAACTAATTTCATCTCGAGGATAATTTGTAGTTCAAGCCCCGCGATCAATTTCTAATAAAAAAATTCCCAATTAGTTCCATCTAGGTGTAAATGTATAAATTTAATTCGAAAATAACAAAGAAATTTTGATAAAATCTACAGTTTTGGAGTTATCGACAATAGAAGTTCGGACTCATTCGCGTCGCGGTGGGAAAAGTTGAAATTAATTATGCACCCCAATTTTACAGGTCCAGTCGAGGTAGAGCAGCAATATATTTCGCTTTGATTTCTCAAGATACAGCATAGCAGGTGGAGCAAAAATGTTCTGAGGCGGAAGGAATTCTCCTTAGAACTCTTGTAAATCGTGGGTGGTTAACTGTCTTTTTATGGAAATTTAATCTAATAAGTGACATCTGAGCATCTTCTTCGACAATGAGATTTACCTGTTTAAAAGACTTCTTCCAATTTCATGCCCAGACATTGCTTGATATCATAAGATTTCTTTTAATTCTCAGGAGTAGGTAGATTCACCTATTGTCCGGTTCATAACCTTTTCTCGTCTTTTGAACAGATATAGTTGTTTGTAACTTTTCCCGGTTTAGGATTGAGTTTCCGGTTCATTCTACGAAATTCTTCTTCTCGTTCAGGCTAACCTCTTGCATCTTAGTGACATTATCTCCTTCTTTGGGGTGAAATGTTTAATAAAAAACGAATGAACAATAACAACAAAAAATGCTCAAAATGAATCTATAGCGAATGACAAACTGGAATCTGTGCCAATTTGCGCCAGAAATGTTAAAATTTATCTAGTTTAAAGAGCCTTATTCATTTTATCGTTGGCACCTGCTCGCATCCGAGCATCGGGGTCATCATCCTCTCTCCACATTGACATTCTCCCCACTGGTGAGGGCGACAGAGATGATTGTGAAGTCCCAGACTACCCTTGAGGAGTAATGAGCAGGAGTCACAGAGGAGTGTGGGTGGGCGAGTTGGGCATGTAGACTGTTGGACTCAAAATCTCCCCTTCAAATGGTCCTCCGACAGGAAAGCCGATTTGCAGCAACAGGTCTCAGGGTCGATGTCGGTCTGTGTTAGGGATGTTTTCAACTGATCTTTTAAGCGTCATTTTGGGCCTACGTCTAGCCTCTTATCCAAAGAGGATGATACGTGGCATTCGAGTGAGATGTATTCTGGTCACGTGACACGTTCAGCGGAGGCTAGGATGAAGAATGGTAGCCTCGATGGTGAGGGGAGATGT
Source organism: Acanthosepion pharaonis (assembly GCA_903632075.3). Taxonomy (NCBI): domain Eukaryota; kingdom Metazoa; phylum Mollusca; class Cephalopoda; order Sepiida; family Sepiidae; genus Acanthosepion; species Acanthosepion pharaonis. The sequence goes on along the minus strand of CAHIKZ030001574.1, from coordinate 102,383 downwards.
CCGAGAAAGGACATCGTTTTTGGTGATGCGGTCCTTCCAACTGATTATTCATTTAAAGTAAAACTAAATCTTAAAATTATATTTTGCTATGGTTGGAAAATTATATCTTTCTATGGACGTACTCGACAAAGAGTTATAAGTCATCTGGTATTCGCAAAAACTGTGTAACAAAATATACAGAAAAAATGTTCAAAATATGTAGACAATGGGTTAGATAAATAAAAAACAGTAAGAAATTGATAGATTGATTTATTTTTTATGGCTTGTAAACCTGTTATTTAAAACGTAAGCATTTTTTTTATTTTAAGAATAATTCTTATTTTGCGCAATATTATTACATTAATAATTTGGGGGTGATAATGATATTACCATATAAATTAACAACAATGTGGAAGCCATAACTGGAGGAATGAAATTGATTCAAATCTTGCCCAAAGGTAAGGGCGCATAAGAGATTGTAAACAACTCGAGTGGAATAATTACTCGATTCTAATCTCTCATTCCGAACCCCTCTCCATTAGACCCACTATCATTCAGATAGATAGATAGACAGGCAGACAGACAGACAGACAGATAGATAGATAGATAGATAGATAGATAGATATGAACATATTCAGATAGATAGATAGATAGATAGATAGATAGATAGATATGAACATATTCAGATAGATAGATAGATAGATAGATAGATAGATAGATAGATAATAACAGTTTGAGATAGATAGATGATAACAGTTTGAGATAGAAAATAAATAAACAGATACAAAAAGATATATACAGAAATATAGATGGATTTGAATAGACTGATATAGGTATATATGTTTGTATAAACGGAGATAGATAGATAGATAGATAGATAGATAGATAGATAGATAGATAGATAGATAATAACAGGGTGAGATAGATGATAACAGTTTGAGATAGAAAATAAATAAACAGATACAAAAAGATATAGATATATACAGAAATATAGATGGATTTGAATAGACTGATATAGGTATATATGTTTGTATAAACGGAGATAGATAGATAGATAGATAGATAGATAGATAGATAGATATGAACATATTCAGATAGATAGATAGATAGATAGATAGATAGATAGATAGATAGATAGATAGATAAAAACAGACTGAAATAGATATAAAGGTATGAACAGACTGAAATATATATATATATATAGAGAGAGATAGAAATTGACAGACAGATAGACATAGAGGGAGGGTACGATGGTAAATTGTTGCCATTCCATATTTTTAATTTCGCGCTGTTTTGGGGCACCATCTGTGAGAAAAGATGCATCTTTAGGTATTTTGATACGACATGCTGTACTGGTTTGCATTCATACCGGAAGTTCCAATCCGAAAAATTCAAAGTACTTGGATGTCAATCTTAGGATATTGCAGAGGATTCGGAAAAACTTGGATGAATTTAATGATGATTACGAAATTGTTTCGAGTGATAGCGATGTTATGCCTCTATTCCTCTTCCCATAGGACATCCGACTCAACATGGAGGCATACATCAAGTGACTTTAGGAGGTAGTGTTGCCCTTGCCAAGAAGGGGGGGGCTGCTGGAAGAACCTATCTTTGGAAAATGAACTCTGAACCATGTCACATAAGCAACAGAACACAGTCATGGCAGGCAGATCATTTCTGAGACCACATCACCCTTACACCTGGCCACCTTACTCCCCAGACTGCAACCCCCTTGATTATTATATGTGGGGCACAGTTGAGCGAGAGAAGGACAAATCTCGCTGTAACACCAAAGATTAACTGATGGCAAGTATTATGTCAGAATTCGCAGACTAAATCAAGGAAACCCTCGAAAAGCGATGAAAGAGATTCTGTAGACGTCAGGAAGCCGTGGTTGAATGGCGATTTTATTGAACAAATTTACTCTGTAGCATTTCAAGATATTTTTTTGTGTAAGTTTGGTAAATATATCTGTTAAAATGAGATGCCAGTGTTGTTTTCATTTTTGCGTCATTCTGATGACAATTTATCCTTCGCACCCTGTATAGATAGATATGAACAGACTGAAATAGATAGATAGATAGATAGATAGATAGATAGATAGATAGAAGGGCAGAATAAAATACAGGCAGATAGATTTTTTTTGCATTTTCGAAGAAATATGTGAACATTTCATCGCATCCGGTATAGATAGACTGAAATACATAGATAGATATGTACAGATGATATATATATATATATATATATATATATATATATATATGTGTGTGTGTGTGTGTGTGTGTGTGTGTGTGTGTGTGTGTGTGTGTGTGTACAGACTACAGATAGATAGATAGATAGATAGATAGATAGATAGATAGATAGATAGATAGATAGATTGATTGATTGATTAAAATACCGTCAGACAGATTTTGTTTGCGTTTTCGAAGAAATGTGTGAATATTCCTTATTTTTTCTAGAGCGATTCCTACGATAATCAATTTTAGATTTAATATATTCTCAAACTTTCCATCTCGATTTCGCTCTTTCCATTTCGCACCCCGGCTTAATTGTCTGGCAGTCTATATTTCGCAGCTGTTTCATATTTCAACAACCATTTTTGTGGCATCAAATAACATTAATAATATCGTCATCTTAAGAGCAGGTGTTTCTGCTGATCATTGCAGAGAAGTAAACCAGACTACCTCTCTCATAAGCCCCCAATAATTTTCTGAATATCTTCGACAGTGTCAATACGGTCGGAGTCGGAATCATTTTAAACTTCCTACAGATATATATATATATTTTTTTTTCCTGTTATCTACGGTTATGCTGATAGCAGCTTTCACATTTATAGTCATGGCTTATCTTTCGAATCTATTGCCTGAACTTCTGAGATGAGTGATCATCACTTTTATTTACTGATTGTATTCACATAATCTTATCTGATCGACAAGGAGATTAGAATAAGGAATGCATATCCGAAGCCTTGGAAATATCTTCACTAGGCATAGAATAGAATTGAACACCTTATAGATGCGAATACCTCCTCAGTCCTCGTTTCTTCTGCCTTTCTCAATAAATACAAGGCTCGAAAGCTACTCAATGTAGAGGTTTATTGAATGAGACCGTTTAATTTCGTGCAATTAGGGTAATTGAATTGTTTTCTACAGCTTATCAAACCTCTGCTCGTTAATTAATGCCAAAAAAAATTTTTTTTCGTATTTTGCTTTGATAAAGTCCACATTGGACGAAACGCGTCAGCAATTAGCATTTTTCCTATTGTCATTTTTATTCATAAATATTGTCTTCTCTACTAGTTAAATCAGAGAAATTTTCATATATATATATATATATATATATATATATATATATATGTGTGTGTGTGTGTGTGTGTGTGTGTGCTTGTGGAAAAACGAACACATTGGCGGAGAGGAGTATAAACTGGACGATAGTTGAACTTATCTACTTCTTTTGCGGATGATAGAAATTTAAATCGATGATAACTAAAATTTCAGAGTTTAGGTGGAGATGTCCAAAGTATAGAATTGACGTAGAATTTAGAAGGATCGGCAAATCCAGTGTTAAACGGGAAATAAGAAATAAACTTCTCTTCCTGTATGAACAGAAAGGTAAGCGAACATGTCTACTTCTATTAAGGGCAATAATTAAATAAATCGTAAATACAATGCCATAGTTTAGGTGGAGATGTTAGAAGTATTGAGTTGAAGTAGACTTTGAAAGGAACCGGAAGCCGAATACTCAACGGGAAACAAGAAATTACACCTCTACTACTATTCAAAAGACCGGGAAGGAGTGTGAAGTAGGTGATAAGTGAACCTATCTACATCTACTCCAAAAAATTAAAAAAAAATTTTTATGCAAATAAATGTTTTTGCAGTAAAAATATCTATAACAATACTGCTTCATTTTCAGTACAGAAAATGAAAGAACTACTGATTTAGCGATAACATGTAAGCATTTTGTGATATATATTCTGACTATCTGATTAATTTACTTAGATTCGGCAACGCGACATATGAATGGTGGTAGAGAATACATATAGTATCAGTAACTTGTGATAGCCTTCTCTCACGTAAAACAACGTACAATTAAGTGGAGGTGTCGATTAAATAAAAGTACAAGACTTGGATGCTTGCTACTTAACATTCTATTGACAATTACTAACCGCAAGGTGGTTCTTTGCGTTCTTGTCCGATACTTAAAAACTTACATTGATCGTCTTCGCTGTATGAGAGACTCTTCAAATCATTTCTGTTTATTAATATATGTCTGTCCAATATTCGTGTTTTCACGCAGCATTTGCGATATCAAACATCTGTATTCGGAAAATGGGAGTGACTACAGGCCAAACGTCTGCTGTGCACGGCTTTTTTGACATCAGGTGCAAACTCGAGACCAAGCCTACTTCAGCACAAATCCATACATTCTAAAAGAAATTCGTTCTCTTCCTTTTGCCTTTCGCTTATTGCTTACGGTCATCGATGCTAACGAAAGGTGCTCCTCTTCAGCGTTTGATTAATTCATTTCTCTGTCAATTTGCTCAAAACATATAGCGTAGTATACATTGCTAATCGTTATATATATATATATATATATATATATATATATATAGATATTTTTTTATACATATATATATATATTGTTTTTATATATATATATATATATATATATATATATATATATATATACATATATATATATATATACACACACACACACACACACACACACACACACATATATATATATGTATATATATATATATATATATATATATATATATATATATATATATACTGTTGTATATTTACATGTTGAGGTAATTTTTTACATATATATATATAAAACTGACTGATGTCAAATCAGTCGGGTTTCAATCCCGGCTTGAAGCAATCTGACATCTATCCATACTGAGGGAGCTGTGATACAGTGAAACAAACTAACTGTTGATAGCTATATATATATATATATATATATATATATATATATATATATATATAGTATAAACTGATGCACAGAGAAGCTTGATGCATTTATTATAAGAGAACATATGATTTTTTTTACATCCAAAAAACAAATATTACCTCAATATGGGAATAGTCTTTTTCAAGCTGGTCTGGACGCAGCTATCACCCGCCCCCTAAGTCCTAGGATTTAGGGGCTTATGATAGCTGCGTACAAACCAGCTTGAAATAGACTATTCCAATGTTGAGGTAATTTTTTGTTTTTGCGGACTGTACCACGCACACACACACACACACACACACACACACACACACACACACACACACATATATATATATATATATATATATATATATATATATAAAAAATGATTTGGCTGACATTCAATATCTAGAAATCTGATATAAGATTCAGTGTATATAAAAAGTGTAATTTAAGTTTATTTGTCAAGAGGTTAATCTGAGGCGCTTTGGAAATGTAAATTGCGGATAGTGAAATTATATTGTACTATTTTCGACAATCGAAATTGCATTTTAGATTTTTCTTTCACATAAAAAGTATGAAAGTGGCAAATGGCATATACCTACTCGGGTTGTACTTTAATACGGATAATGTTTTTTTTACATTTTTATTGCAGGTGGATATAAGTGATGTGGAATTGGCCAAGATACTTGTAAAGATAAACGAGCATTATAAGCGCTTTCAAGATAAATGAAAGGAAAGAGGTACTTTCCTTACTTTCACTTCTCACAATATCTCCCATTATATGCCTAACTTCATATATATATATATATATATATATATATATATATATATATATATATAAGAAAGAGAGAGTGTGTCTGTTTGGGAGAGAGAAAAACACAGTCAGAAATGAAATAAACAAATGGAGAGACTTATCTTCCCGACACCAAGTTTCCTAGATGTTATCCACTTATCAAGGGACAAGATGATTCAATTAAACTATGTACTCTCCTGATTAATTGATAACACAAGCATTCCATTATATATATATATATATATATATATATATATATATATTATATATATATATATATATTATACTACTAGTAAAATTTGGTTAGAAAAAACGCGGATAACACAACTTGTAAGTCAATCAAAGCAAACTGGTATCCGATATATATATATATATATATATATATATATATATATATATATATATATATATATATATATTATTAGAAAATAGAGAAATCGCAATGGTTTTTGATTATAATGTGGATTTCATTTATATATTGAAACTTATTTACTATATTTTTTGCTGCACGTGTTTCACGTCTTTTGATCTTCATCTCGCGAAAAATGGTTATTTTCAAATATTATTTAAAAGAATTTATTTTTTGTATTGTTTTCTCATATTTAACCATTGTCTTTTGTGTGTGGTAATAATCCAAATTTTTTTTGGACTGGCGGAAAAATGTTCCTTGCCTGAATGGGCAATAAAACAATTAGGATTTATCATAGAAAGGAGAAGGAAGTGAGTCTTTTGTCTTTTTAAGCCTTTCTCCATTTTTGTGTGTTTTTAATAATATATATATATATATATATATATATATATATATATATATATATATATATATATATATATATATACCATATCCATATAGAGAATGCGCGCTTGTGGGCGAGTGCGTGTGTGTTCCGTCTATTGTTTGCTTTTTCCAGTATGTGTGTGTTTCTTCCTTCACCATACATATACACTATGTTTTATATTATTATAAAGAAACTATACAGTAACTACATGTATCTTGTATGGTGTGTGTGTGTGTGTGTGTGTGTGTGCGCGCGCGCGCTCGCGTTCGTGTGTGTGTGTCTGATCCAATTAGTGTGTTTTGCCACTATGAGTTTGCCACAAAGTAAAAATATTGAGTGAGTGATCATAGTGAGGAAAAGGGGTCATGTGTGTGAGAATTGATGATTTATGTATTGCTGGTTTAAATTCGTTTATGAAGTATTTGAACTTGAAATTTAACAAGAACCAAAACCCTTCACTTTACCATCAAGAAAATAGAAAATTATATTCTGTACTCAGTACCTGAAAATTGCTTTGTTCGTGAAACTCAGAGTTGTGCTGCCGTTGAGAGATAACACACACGCGCGCCCACCCGCGCGCACACACACACACACATATATATATATATATATATATATGTGTGTGTGTGTCTGTGTGTGTTGTGTGTGTGTGTGTGTGTGTTCGTCTTTGTATAACGACAAATAAAATCAGCTAAAAATGGAATCACAATTTTAATCGCTATACCTTGTTAGTTGTTTTAACGGCATTGTATATTTGCTGCCCAAGTACACAATTATTAAGTTACATGACCTGGTAGAAAAGCAACACTACCTCATCTAGGAAAGAAAAAGATTGATTTACGACAAATATATATATATATATATATATATATATATATATCTTTCTCTCTCTTTTCTTTCTCTCTCTCTCACTCTCTCTCTCTCTATGTATATATATATATATATATATATATATATATATATAATTATTTATTTAATGACAAAATCAGGTAACAATTCAAACAACGAAATGAAAGGAAAAAATGGGATTAGAAATTGATGGGTAGTGTAATTTTGTAATTTAACAGTGGGGTGAGAGTGGCAGGTAAAAGAGACAAGGCAGAGTATAGGAGGGGTTAATTTCATATCTCTCTTAAGCATGCTTTATATATATATATATATATATATATATATATATATATATATTTATATATTTATATATATATATATATATATATATATATATATATATATATATATATATATGTATGTATATAATATATATATATATATATATATATGAATTTATATATATATATATATATGTCAGCTAAAGTTATCTTCTATAGACATATGAATATGAAATTAATTATATATACACGAATGTATGCATCAATCATTATATTTTTGAGTTGTCATTCATTTTCATTGATATTTATCGTAAATATTCAAGCTGTAATTCCTTTCATTTAAATATTCCTTGATTGATGCAATCTATGATGTTCTATTTTATATACACTTTTAATATTAGTACAAGTTAAATCATCTTGAGTCTTTTTTAGATGAAACAATATCATCGATATTAATTTTTTGTCATTATCAATTATGAAATAGCATCTACCCGTAACATAACTGGGAAGTGTTTAAACAAAATGGTAAGAAAAATGTACACTTATACTCAGAATCAAAACGAAATGTAATAAGGAAATGGTTCATAGAAGTCTTACCTGTTATCGTCCCTATCGGTTCCAACAGCCACCTGTCTGGCAATTTTGTGTGAACGAAAGACTTGACAAACGGAGAAACGCTACTAAGCGCTACAGGTGATAGTTGTGGAGAGCCATAATCGCCTACGTCCTGAAGAGTCACGGCATATAGGAAAAAGAAGTTGCGTAACGGTTATTGCCGATAAAATTGGAATGGCCAAGCCGAGTTCAAAGTTTGACAGTAAGCTACGTTTACATTTACATATAAGCTCTTGGGGAAACAAATGAGTGTAGCTGTCCCCTTCAGCAACTATGTGTTAAGCAGCAGAGGAGAGGGACCGTTCTAGCCTTGAACGTCATCCAATCGTCTATTTCTCCCCTTCAGCAGCTATGGGCTAAGCATCAGGCAAGACAGACCGTTCTAGACTAGAGCAGCAGCCAAGCGCGTAGCTTTCTCTTTCAGCAGTTAAGGGTTAGGCAGCAGGTGAGACGAACAGTTCTAACCTTGAGCTGCAGCCAATCGTGTAGGTCTCCCCAGCAGCAGCTAAGGGTTAAGCAGCAGTTTAGACGAACCGTTCTAGTGGCAGCCAGTCGTGTAGCTCTCCCCTTCAGTAACTATGGGTTAAACCGCAGGTTAGACGGACCGTTCTAGCCTTGTGCGGCAGCCAATCGTGTAGCTTTCCCCTTCAGCGGCTATGGCTTAAGCCGCAGGTTAGATGGACCGGTTTAGCCTAGAGCGGCAGCCAGTCGTGTAGCTTCCCTCTTCAGCGGCTATGGCTTAAGCAGCAGGTTAGACGAACCTTTCTAGCCTAGAGCGGCAGCCAGTCATGTTGCTCTTCCCTTCAGCAGCTAAGGGTTAAGCAGCAGGTTAGACGAACCTGTCTAGCCTAGTGCGGCAGCCAGTCGTTTAGCTCTCGCCTTCAGCAGCTATGGGTTAAGCCGCAGGTTAGACGGACCGTTCTAGCCTTGAGCGGCAGCCAGTCCAGTAGGAGGAAAAATTGAATTCCTAACCGTGTAGAAGATAACGGGAAAGCAATCCATTAGTTTTTCCTAAGAATTCAGAGCGATCACTGATGTTAAAGTACAAAGTCAATCTACGAAGTATTATAAACGGTTACGTCCTGAAAAGAAAAGAACTTAGAATGATTCGAATTCAATATCAACTTTTATTTTAGTCACCTAATCGTATAATCTTGAGAAATGTGTAAGGATTTTTTTTCTTGGCGTAGAGTGGGCATCACTTGCTTCCAATAAAAGCATCGGCATTTGATTAATTCTCTAACAACCAACTTATTGCTTGAACCTTAACTCCACTTTCTACACAATATGACAATCATACCGTCTTAATCTTGTAAACTGCTGTTATTAAGACACATAGAAGTAACAGAACCGGTCGTACGGGAAAAGAAATTGCGCTAACAGCCAACTATCTATCGAACTCCCCAATAATATCATAAACTGAATGAAATCTCAGAGACAGGCAAATCAAAAAACAAGGATAAATCATCTTCACCGATAGTAGTATAATTTCATAACCACTCTGTTTTTGTAGTTGCAAATAACATGTCGTTTGTAAACACTTTATACACTTAACACAAGACCTGAGGTGAAGGACATGCTTTCCCGGTCAAATATAAACCACAGTAACAAGGTTAGCTTGTTAACCTAACACCACTTCTGAATAAAGCCAGTCTTCACTTGACAACAAGCTTCCGTTCCAATTACCTGGTCAGTGAACTGGCTGATCGCTAAGTGAGAAGTTTTACCTAACAGCTGTTTCAATTACTTGAATTTTGTTGCGACATACTGACGCGGGTTAAAATCCTCACAGTATTTAATATTGTTAAAGGTATCGCTAACATTTTTTGTCGAGAATCTAGCTAGCTAGCTAGATAAGTATTTGTTATTTCAATCCTTAAAATATTTTTAAAAATAGTGGGTGTATTTTGCATATTAAATAACAAAACTCCAAAAATATAAACATTCATTGTATTTAGCTGCACACCCGAGTAAAACTGTTCTTTGTACTTCATTACCTGTTTAGACTTCTCCCCTAAATTTTGTTTCGATCAGTCAACATATGGCTATTTTAAAGAGTGCGACGGACAGACGGAAACCACATAATTTTATATATAGATACTACACAAGAAATATTGATTTTATCTTAAGCGTAGCTTCCATGTGGTACAAGTCCGAAAGAATGGAGAACCCAGTGAGGATCGAACTTACTATTCAATAGCAATTGAGCTAGCGCGACAAGCTTGCTAACGATTAAACCTCGTCAAATGCCCTGCTCCACGTGCAATAGATTTGGGTCGATCAACTTCCCCAAAGACACATGGCACAGTGAATAAAAGCGTCGGTTCATTGATCCAAAATGTGGTTTGAACAAAAGAGTTGTGAATTCCATCCCTGGCCTCAGCGGAGCGAACAAAATCTTTGGAGTGTTATCAAGGCGAATTAACTAAACCTGAGATATCCAAAGTCATGTCGCCTGGAATTACAACAATCTACTCCTGTGGACTAAATAGAGATTTCAGTTCGAAATTCCAATAAACCTAACTTGAAGAAGGCCGGAGCGTACAACGTCTGAAACGTCATGAATTCATCAGTAAAGATGAATCCTAAAACGTTAAATCGTATAACCAGATTGAAATAGTTATATTGCCTCTAGTGCATCCTTTTTAACATTTCTAATTTATTTCAAAATCGTTATACACTAGATTATTTTACTTTAAAGTGAAGCTAATAATCAAATAAAAATAGCTCTAAGTTTACTACGTACTGTAGTTAAAGTGTAAGTTAATGTTTCATTACTTTTCATTTAATTATTTTGTATATTTAGTTTGATTCTTTTTGAAAACAGATCAAGATCAAGGACTTCATTCAACGTACAAAACTGGCTGCTATTTTTTTTAAATGCTTTACTAGCTTAAAAGACGTTCTCCCAGAGAACAATTATGCTAGCTCCTGCGGAAAGCTAATTGGATCTCCTGCTTAAAACTAAAGTGACATCTAGTTTAACTTAGAAAAGAGCAATGATAATTTTGAAGAAATAAGTTGGAATTCCTCAATTCACTCCGTTGAACTCCAAAACCTCACTGTGATTCTCATTCGGGGTATAAGTCCAATTCCAGAAAAAAAAAGAAAAAAAAGAAGAAAACGATGTGAGCCGAAACTCCGATTTGGACGGGAACCCCAAATCAGGCCGAAACTTCGATTTGGACGGAAACCCCAATTCAAGCCGAAACTCTTATTTGGGCGAAAACCTCATTTCATGACGAAACTACGATTTGGGCCGAAACTCTGATTTGGGCCGAAACTCTGATTTGGGCCGAAACCCCAATTCGAGACGAATCTCCGATTTGGGCCGAACCCCCAATTCAGGACGAATCTCCGATTTGGGCCGAGACACTCTGATTTGGGCCCCAATTCAGGGACGAAACTCTGATTTGGGCCGAGACTCCGATTTGGGCAAAACCCAATTCAGGACGAATCTCGATTTGGGACCGAACCCCGATTTGGGCAATTCAGGACGAATCTCCGATTTGGGCCGAGACTCCGATTTGGGCCGAAACCCCAATTCAGGACGAATCTCCGATTTGGGCCGAGACTCCGATTTGGGCGGAAACCCCAATTCAGAACGAATCTCCGATTTGGGCCGAAACTCCGTTTTGGGCGGAAACCCCAATTCAGGCCGTATCTCTGATTTGGGCTGAAACTCCAATTCAAACCAAAAAGTGAGTTCTTCTGATCACAAACTCTGTGGAAATCAAAACATCACGTCACTATATATCTGATGGTTTGGCATTTCCTGAAATCGCAAAGATTTAGATATATTTAAAACTGAATTTAATTGAAGATTTTTTTTTAATTTCACAAAGTATGTGTGTTACTTTAAACTCAACATGAATTAAAAAAATTGAGATAATTATTTTTTTTTTTTTTTCACTGATTTTAAAATTTAAGTTTTAACAGTTCGGTCTTCATCCCGACAAAAATCCTTATGCTGGATGCTCAAAAACCAGATAAAGGGCTGTTTTTCAACCCCGGAACCATCTTGATTCCAAAAAGATATAACATATATATGTAGAGTAAGTGTGGGACGTATTTGAAGTGTTTCAGACACATGAACGGACAGACAGAATTTGCCGTTTACTTTAGAATTCATGATTTTTTTTTTATCTACTCGCAACCATTCCAACACTCAGAATGAAAAATTACCAAAAATTAGGGCTTTTTTATTAGGTTGGTGCAAAAATAATGACGTAATAATGTCGTTTTCTGACATTAAAAAATACGTCAAAAAACGACATTATTACGTCATTATTTTTGCACCAACCTAATATATTTATCCGTAAGTGCGGATGATATTCGAAGTATTTACAGGGAATTTTCTACAATTAAAAAAAAAGAAAAGAAAAAGTTTTTGTGTTGTTTATCGGCGTCGGCGAAAACGTTAACCCACACTGAGAAATTGCGCATCCGAGTCACTCACATTTGTAGTGATCACAAAAGTCAACTCAGCCGTAGTGCAATGGAAGGGTCTTGCAATAGCAGAATTGGTGTGCATTCAATAAAATTCTTTTTATTTTCGGGTGAACTAACAGAAAAGATCGATATCGTTATACTGGGATAGTTTAAACCTTTCATTTCCTAAGTGAGGAGAGACTACGTACTATTACGATGTATGTTGAGACGATTATAATGACATGTTGTTTATTATCCTTGCCACGTAAATGTTTCATTCCCTTTGGACAGAAGTATCCCACCAGGCGTTGAAAGTGTGTAGTCTTCAATAGAAAACAATTTTCTGCGAGGACAGAACAAGAGAAACTTGTTACCCACATAGCTACAGGACTTGTTTTGCCTGGACACAAATATGTATGCATTGTTGGATGCATTTGAGAAGCGACATCGACTATTCTCAAATGTTGAGATTTATTGAGAAAGGAAGTGTAACATCCCTTGGGCTAGTGACTTCTAGTGCTGCTGCTGCTGTCCCTTTGGACGCGATAACAGGGTTTGTTTACTTCCGCCGAGCCTCGCTCTGAAAAAGGAGCCAGCACGCGAAGCTGAAAACATGTGTGTATATAAATGTTAATATAGGTATGCTAAATAATTATATATTTGTGTGAGTAACGCTTATTTCATGGTGGCAGCGGTGGGATTTGACTTCGCGACCATGATACATATAAACACTGATACAAGAAGAAATTTATTTGCTATATAAAAAAAAAAAAATACTTTTTTACAAAACTAGGAGTCAGTCAACAACAGAACAAATATGGCGGCCCTAGACAACGTGATGATGAACTGGAGCAACCAAAACAGAGCCGAAGCGATGTCCCTATTGCGTCAACAATGCGAAATGATATTCAGACGAAAGAAAATAACAGACCCACAAGACCAGATAGACGAAATCTTGCTCCGCGCCGGAGAAACGGGTATACTAAAATTTAATAATTGGGGTTTATCAGCCGAGGATAAGAAGCGACCGAGCGTCATATGGGAAAAATTTGTAGAATACGGGAAATCGAATCAGAATTTCCGAGTAGCCCGCTTGACATTAAGAAGTTTCAACCAAAAAATTGATGTGAACACAAACGAACCAGAAACAACTGACGAATTCGTGTCTAGACTGCGCCTACAAGCTGCCTATTTTGAATTTCAGAAAACAAAACACAGAGAAGAATACAACAGCGAGTTGGATAAAATGCTCATCGAAGAAATCATAGCTGGAAAGATTTATCAGAAGTTCAACAAAAACTACTACTGAAGATAAATAAAAAATGACACTGGAGAAAGCTATTCAAGTGGCAAAAAACCACGAAAACCATCAATTAATTACATGAAACAACTGCAGGCCACAAAAAATCAAAGCGCACAGCCACAACACAATGCCACAGTAGCTACTATACAAGACACAAAAAAAGCAGAAGCTGTCCAAAATGTGGGGAAAACCACAAGCCTTATGAAAATGTCAGCTTATGGTACAAAATGCCGAAAATGTAATAAATGGAACCACTGGGCTGGCGTATGCATGTGGAATGAGAGGAAAGAAAAGACCAGATATAATAATACCTCACCAAAAAACAATACAAGGCAAAAGACACCCAGAGGAGATACTGTAAAGATATTCGTGCGGTAGACTATGATGCCTACAATAGCGACTCCGAAGAACTGGAACTACACACTGTTAACAGGTCGGACAACCGTACTGAAATCAAAGCAAAAATTAAAATTATGTTACCCAGACAAAGTAAAAAAAAAACAGCCAAACTAATGGTAAAAGTAGATACTGCAGCAGAAGGAAACATATTGCCACTACGATTATATGAACAAATGTGCCTAAACCCGCAAAAAGATTTAGTCAAACAATCAAACACAATCTTAACTGCATACAATAGGACCATAATACCACAAATTGGCACCATCCAGCTCCAGTGCAAGTATAACCAGGACACGTGGTCAGCAGAAACATTTTTCATAGTGGACACAAACGGACCAGCAATATTAGGACTACCAAGCTGTCGTAACCTTAAGATGGGAAATCTGCATTGCGAAATAAAAGAAGCGAAACTGATAGAGTCCATAAATGATCTACTATGGGAATATCCAAAACAATTTGACCGCATTGGCCATCTCCCAGGAAAGTACCACATTGTTCTCAACCCATCTGTAACACCGGTGATACATGCCCCACGTAAATGTCCTATCCACCTAAGAGACGAGTTAAAGAGAGAGCTAGACAAGATGGAAAAAGACATAGGATCATTAGGAAAATCGAAGAACCCACTGACTGGGTTAGCAGTCTAGCGTACAGCCAGAAAAAACAATGAAAAATGAAAAGAAATTTACACATTTTTTGACGGGCCTATCTAGAGATAACATACATTAAGTTAAGCGATGTCTGGCCCACACCAAGTGAGCTTAAGGATAAAGAGGTGAAATGGTATATCTAACTCACTCATGTCGTCTCTCCACCCTCACTTCCTCACTTCGTTAATTTGCATATGCTTAATACGGCCCGTCAAAAATGTGTAACTTTCATTTCA
Organism: Acanthosepion pharaonis; assembly: GCA_903632075.3. Lineage (NCBI taxonomy): Eukaryota > Metazoa > Mollusca > Cephalopoda > Sepiida > Sepiidae > Acanthosepion > Acanthosepion pharaonis. The sequence goes on along the minus strand of CAHIKZ030001574.1, from coordinate 87,139 downwards.
TTTTTCGTTTCAACCTTTGGAAGTAAAATCTGGTGATCCAGAACCCTTTAAAAGGGCTGTGGTGAAATAATTTATTACATGGAACCTTAACGTGGTCTGTTTTTTTATTCATATATATATATATATATATATATATATATATATATATATATATATATATAAAATAAAAGAAACAACAACAAGATATATAATCCGGTGTTCTTATAGATATTTTTATTTTTACAAAATAGTGCTCAATGTAAATTTACAGAGCATTAATATTATAAATTAATTGATTTAAAATGTTTTTTTTTTCGCTACATGGTTTTAACCATGTTTCAAAAAATTGAAGCTAAAAGCCACGAATTTAATTTTGTGATTAAATTAAAGACATTAGTTCCATTTCATACTCAAGCGAAAAAACCCATATTTTAAATCAATTAATTTTAATATATATATATATATATATATATATATATATATATATATATATTCGTTAAACATTTCACACTAAGCAAGGCAGGCGTACCAGTAACTAGGGGTTACATGGAGTGAAAGTAAAAGAAAGGAGTGGAAAGGGTAAGGAGAACGACGGAGGTCAAGATCAAGGCATCAGAAGATGTCGATTGATATTACATTTAAACTTTTGAAGACTATAGTTATCAGGGAAACAAGTAAGTGGAAGGGAATTTCACTGTCTCAAAGCGTGAGACGCCACTCCTTGCTTAATTTTCGTCTACGAAGCAAGGTGAAAAAATATATCGTTGCCTTTCTTGTATGTATCTGTTTGAATTCCATTGTTTAATCAATTTATTTACCTATTTCTTTTTTTTACTCCGTACTATCTTTTTAATTTAAAAAAAAAATAATTGAAGTGAATTTATTCTACCACTTTTTTGAAAACTTTGTTTGAATAATAAATCTTTGATGTTTTCTGTCTTTTGCAATTATTAGACGTTATTTTTATTCCTGGCTCACAGACGTAGAATGTCGTCTTCCACGCGAAGTTAATGTTGGCACCTGGAGATCTAAACACTTCTCCGCTTCCTTGGTCTTGAAATTTAAATTTGACCATACTAGATAGGCATTTCCAGAAGAAGAAAAAAAAAATAAAAAAACCACACCTTTTTTTAATTTTCGTAGTCGTAAAATCTAACCTAACACGGGTCGTCAGTAATCTGACGTCATCAGAAAAATAATTTCTGTTCGAAAAAAAAACGACACATTTAATTTCATTGCTGTTATATACTAATAGATGAACATGAAACAAGTCATTGGAACGCTCGTTTTTACAGAGAGGATCGGATGTACTGTAACCGCCTGATCCACAGCGGACTTATCCCTTGAGGCAAGGTTGAATAGTGCCTTAAAACGAAGTTCTAGATTTTCTTGAAATATTCATGAGTGCTCAGTTTCGTATCCAAACATAAACAAAGAATTTTTAAAAGAAGTAGTATATTTTTATTTATTAATCTAACAGATGCCCAGAAGGACGCAGGACCGAATCCTGCCAGACAACGCATATGTTTTCAATAGGATATCCAGAATATTCAAACCGGTAGACGAAAATAAAAAAAGATATAGTGTTTAATAAATATACGGAACGTCTACTGAAAAGCGAGTATCCACACAAAATAACGTCTAAAGTGATACAGTTTATCGAATTAATAAATAAAAATCTATTAATTCCTTAGAACATTGCCTTAGCGGTATATTATACTGCAGGAACATAAAGGGTGTAACGTTAAAATTCTTCAAATTGTGTAACAGCATAATCATCCATTCCACGAAATGTTTAACATCTAAAAAAACACAAAGCTGATTGAGGTTCTTTTTCAAGAATTTCAGCTAAAACACTGAGCCATCTTGAAACTATTTGTCATAAGAATCACTGAAAAACCTTTGAGGTATTCAGCTAAAAAGACAACAGGTTAAAATTGTTTTGTGCCAGACTTACTGTTTTCCCAAATGAGAAATGATGAGAGGAAAAATATAATTCAGGCCTTCATTAATTGTACCAACATTCATAGGTGAGCTTCCATCTTCAAAGGCCATTCAAGCACCATTAAGATAACGGTGAATAAGTTTTAAAAAGAGGGAACAGTAGAGAGGAAATCTGAATCAGGAGATCACAACAGCATAGAGAGATCATCATTCTAAGTTAGCGCTAGAGATCAATTAGAAAAGATCCAACTCAATTTGGCATGTGAGAGAGGAGTTCCAGTTATGAGCAGTGAAAAAAGACTTAAAAATTAAATCGTACATGAAACCTAGAAGGCATTTTATGACTCCAGGACAGAAAGTTATAAGGGTAGAGAGGGGCAAATATCATTTTTTAATAAGTTGAAAAAGGATACTAGAATAATAATAATAATAATAATAATAATAATAATATATATATATATATATACACACACACACACACACACACATATATATATATATATATATATATATATATATATATATATATATACTATATATATATGAACAATTCTTCTTCATGAGCATCTGGTGCTTATCTATGATTATTAATGATGAACATGTCATTTTTTAATCTTTTATGATCAATTTCATTAAGAGCTTGGAGAGTAATTATACATTCTTATTGTTCAAATTAGCGTGCAATAGTGTTATAAAACCTGTGATAATTCCAGTAAGATATCTTAAATCATTTCTAAGATACACGGGTTCAAAGCTTAATCTAACAATTGGACAATTTTGATTTTACACAATTGGACAAATTTGTTGTTCAACCTGGTATTTACAAATATCATTATTTTTTTTTTTTTTTTTATATCAGGCGAGTTTTAGTTTTGATTATTTAATTAATAATATACTTGAACCAAACTAAAATTCAATAAGTGCTAACAGATTTTGTTAAAATACAATTTCAATTTGTCTAATATAAAAATAAATTGATTTGATTTTTACGGCTTATCAACACTTTGTAGCTTATTTAAAGCCGAAACATATTTAACGCTGTAAGTATTTTTATTTTTTCTTTGGGATTTATAATTTATCTACATCCTACGATTTAATCCACAGCTGGGCGAAATCGATGAATTCATATATTTCAGAAGGGTGTTTTTGCATCAGTAATGTAATGAATCTGAATGGAAATCGAACTCAGTATAGCTATATATCATTGCGAGCTTATACACATTATACGCCCAGTGAATTACTGGTATAAAAATATTTTAAAATATGTTCCACAAGTGCAACAATAGGTTAATCTTGAGAGACTTATACTGATTTTCAAAGCGTAGCTTAGATAAGAGACAAGGCCTAAAATATGGGGCACCTAGTGAGGATCAAACTCACTATTCAGTTGCAATTGATCTAGCGAAACAAGTTTACTAACATTTGCATCAATCCGCAGTCCCTAAAGACATGGCGACTTTCTTAAGCGTAGCTAAGTTGTGACAAAATCCTGAAAGAGTGGGGCACTTGTGAGGATCGAACTCACTATTCCGTCATAACTGATCTATTTGAGACAATCATGCTAACCATTACACCAAGCAGAAATGCCTCAAAATACGTTGATTTTCTAAGAGTCACTTAGTTGTGACACAAGGCCAAACCTGTTTGACACCAAGTGAAGCTAGAACTCACAATTCAGCCGTAATTTATCTGGCGCGACAACCTTACTAACCACAGCGGAGTGCCGCGTTTGTAGCATTAAAAGAAATGGGGATAAGTAAAAAAGAAAGACTGAAAATCTAATGTCTATAAGATAATAAGTAAATTTAAAAATAAAATGGTAGACGTACAAAGTTTCATTTCCGTAGTGTACAGATAAATAGGTAAATAATTAACAAACTGTAACAGATAGATAGATAGATAAATAGATAGATAGATAGATAATGAACAAATTGCGACAGATAGATATATACATTGCAATGGCATAGATAGATAGATAGATAGATAGATAGATAGATAGATAGATAGATTATAAACAGACTGAGATAGATAGATAGATAGATAGATAGATAGATAGATAGATTATAAACAGACTGAGATAGATAGATAGATAGATAGATTATGAACAGACTGAGATAGATAGATAGATAGATAGATAGATAGATAGATTATAAACAAACTGAGATAGATGAATAGATAGATAGATAGATAGATTATAAACAGACTGAGATAGATAGATAGATAGATAGATAGATAGATAGATAGATAGATAGATAGATAGATAGTGGTCCGAAAGTCTTGTCACCTCCTACCTCTCTTCCAAACGGTAGGAGCTCATGTCAGCCATCTGAAATAGAAAATTATGTTGTGTAGGGCTAAGATGATTTTCTGATCACCCTGTACAGTTTGCTTTGTAAGGATCTATTTGATCTTTTGTTGTTGAGAATGTACGGTCGAAACAGTTCAGGCTAAAGTTTTCAAAATTGCCATGTATTTCCAACCTCTACCAATACGACTGGTATTACGCATGCAAGCAAAATGATTTTTGCCCAAAGCTCTGAACGCAACAGACTTTAAAATATTTCTAAGTTTAATTACAGCAAAATATAAAAGGAAGATGTCATGATAAGCGAAAGAAACGAGTTTTCAGTGTACTTGACCCACATTCACTTTCATCATTGTGTTTCAATTATTTACGCAGTTTTCCAAGAAATAGGGCTTAAGATAAAACTATCCAAAACAGTAACAATGATCTGGAATTGGAATTACACCAATGATAACATCTACTCCGAATCCAAAATGAAAATTAAGGATGGAGAATTAGTAAATACTAAACACTTCAAACACTCTCTTCAAAAATGAAGAAGAAATCTGAAGCAACAGAAATGTGGTTCTACAGAAAGATGCTGAGGATAGCATGGACCGAACATGTGAGCAACGGGTTGGTTTGGGAGAGAATGGAAAGATAAATGAAACATACTTAAGTCAGTATCACAGAAAAGAGAGATGACGTTTCTAGATGCACGTAATGAGAAAGGAAGGCTTGGAAAATATGATACTCAAAGGAAAGATTAAGGGAAAGAGCGTCCGAGGAAAGCAGCACGTAAGTGACTTGATGGTTTTGAGCAATTGGATGGCAGAAAAAGGCTCTGGGAGAAACAACAAAAATACAAAATTTATTAAGGAAGATGTTGAGGGCCATAGTCCCCTATGTCCTGAAGGGACACGACATACAAAAGAAGAATAATTTTGGGGCTCACAAAATGGAAATTATCTCTGTGAAACATGCCCTGAACTTCGTATTCGGTTTAATAGCCATAAAAAATATCAACGTCACTGCAGCTGCACAGTTGAACCAACCAGACTATAGCATTGATAAAATTAGATATTTCCTATTAGCGTCTTCCTTTAAATGCCAACAAGAACGACGTAAATTCGAGATGAAATACATTTTTAAAATAGATTCACACGTTCTAGGATTAAAATGGATGACTCAAAGAACAGTCTCCACAATAAGCCTTCTACAAACGCTCCGTAACCCGAATCGTAGCAAACAACTAGCCGAAACGTATCAGATCGCTTTTTCGTTTTTGTCATGGTGAGAAAGCACCCAATTTCGATTTTTAAAATAATCCGGATCATCTTTCCATTTGGTCAAAGACCTTCTAAGATACAATAAATATTATTAGTTTTATTATCAATATTATTATTTTTGTTGTTTTGTATTTCTCTACTTTCTTTCACCGGTCTATTATATATATATATATATATATATATATATATATATATATATATATATATATATGCTAATAAATACACATATACCAATGTTTGATATGCGACGCGAGTTTCGTTGTTTATCCAATTCATCGGGCACGGGATATCTATATAGAAGGGAGATAACTTATGTGATATTTTTTTAAATGTTTAATTGCAGTATTTTAATTTAGTATAAATAAAAGAATTGTGGCCAAAAATAAATAAAGTCAACTACGACTATAGAATGAATGTTATTAAATGTTTGTAGTAGAATAAAATACTACAATCCAAAATTCTTTTCAAAACATCACATAAATTACATTGAGATGCGGCTGGATTCTTCATGATAATAATCAACAATCACTTTTACTTTGGCCAGTAATATAGACTTATATATGCTAAAAAAAATGATGTGATATTTGGCATCATAAAGCCCTACCCATACAAAAATAATTATCATTTTTTTATAAGTAGAAATGTTTCAGTTTGAAAGAATCATATGTTTCTCATGAAAATCAAAGTTTATCCTGATTTCTTCTGCCACGATTGTTAGGTTAATACCTAGTTTGCTGTGTGAATATTTGCATTTAGAAGAATAATCCGTCGATTCATGTAAAAATATATATATATATATATATATATATATATATATATATATATATATATATATGGATATAAAAAAAGCAAAAGCTATATATATGAAGCACATTAAATTGAAACCGAATCTTCACAGTCGAATTAACAATTCTGTATAAGAGACCACGTTTACACACCTGATCCTGATTATGAAGTCAAGTGCTTTCTATATCAAGTAGAGAAATATATAATTTTATATGCAAACATAAATGAATTACGAAATGTATTTTAATATGCGTAAAAAATTGTCTCTCGTCACAACAGGTGCCTTTTTGCTACTGCTCGTAACAAATATAAGCGAGTCCTCGAAGGAATTAGCTTCCTATTTGCTGAGAGAATGAGGCACCATGAGGCTAAAAGCTTTAGCTCTCGTGACTACTGGCGTCTCTTTAATAGGGTACCAAATAAGTGCAGGGACTTTATCCTCCCACCCCTCATCAAACGATTTGAGGTGTTATTATGATCTGCTGATAAAAGTGAATACTTTACTCATAACTTCTCATCAAAATTTACTCTTGACTCATCAGGAGTATCCCTGCTTAACTCCCCACTTAGAATGGTTTATGCTATCATCTTTAACCTTGATCTCCACAAAGAATATGGACCTGATGGTATCCCTGTAAAATACATTAAAAATTGTGCCCGTGAACTAACTACTGTTTTCTCTAAACAGTATGATAAATACTTCGCTGCCTCCTTCTTTCCTACCTGTTGTATATCATAGTCTGTCGTTCCAGTTTTTAAGATGTATGAGTAACCGTCCGTCCCATTAAACTATAGGTTTATTACCATTCTATCTCTTTTGTAGAAAACTCTTAGAGGCCTTAATCTATGCTGAATTGGTTCATCATCTCTCATCGCAGGGTCTATTCTCAGAGAAGCAATAGGGACTTCGTTTTTCTAGGTCAACTTCTCATATATTAACAATAATTGCGGACAGAGTCAATTATGCTCAAGATAAAAACGGTGAAACCCGGGCTGTAGCAGTGGACATTTCGAAGACTGTTTCCAAAGGCTGAAACGGTATCACCGGGTAAATTTTTGAGCTGATCCAGTCGTTCCGATATAATAGTGAAATTAAAGTTTTCTCGATGACACCAGCTCTCAACTTGGCAACTACGATGATGACATAACTATTTACGGCTGCTTCGTTAGAAATGCCAATCATTCTGACAACGTCAAAATGTCAGATGGTCTCCAAAACGACATCAAAACCGTCGTTAACTGTGGCAACTTTAATGCCTCAAAAACTAAATTTCTTTCCATTAAACATCTGAGGGACCCCGTCTCTTTCTTCCACCAGTATAGTTGATGTTATCCTCCAGGAAAGTGATTCGATGCGTCTTCTCGGGATAACGTTTTCAGCTGACAGGAACTGGAAAAACTATATTGAATTCATTGCTATGATAGCTGCTAAGAAATTCGTTTCACTATATAAGGCGAGGCAATTTTTCTTTCCGGAATCTATCTTGGATATCTATAAGTCTACCATTCGTCTATGCTTAGAATATTACGGCCATATATGGTGCGATGATCTTGCTATTCACCTAGAGCTCCTTGATAAGATTAAAAGACGAATCAGCAAGATTATTGGTCCTGATCAAGCAGCTCGGTTTCAGTCACTTACCCAGTGCCGTAAAGCCACCTATCTGTGCCTTTTTTTATAAACATTTTCATGGATGAACTCTTCGCTATGTTGCCAAGACATTGGGAATTTAAGCGCAGTACTAGACTGTCAAGATACAGTTGATATAGTTAGATTTATCCGTAACCTCTGAGATGAGAGTTTCGTTTCTCACATTTCTCGCTTGGGGAACTCACTTCCGGTTCCATGCTTTCCACCCAATTTTAATCTGCAAAATTGTAAATGCAATGTAAATCGCTATTTAGGGTCCTCCTGACTGCTTATTTCACTTTCTCTTCATTACTAACGTGTCTATTCCTAATTCTTCACACCCAGTAACTCCTTGTGTTTTAGTGGTTGTATTGACTTGTTTTGTTTGATATCGTTTTAAAAAAATTAAATACGTATATATATGCTACAAACACACACACACACACATGCATTAACTAGAAATAAAATGAATCTTCCCTCAGAAATATTAAAATGAAATACACTACCCCAATTAATCCGAATAAAAAAATCAAATTATTTATCTACTACAAAAAATGTAAAACAGATAAACTTATCCTAAAAAATAACAACACACCAACAAAAACAAAATTGCAATGAACGGACATCATCAAATGCCCTTTAATGTACTGTGTTCTTGATCAAACCGAATTCATAAATAATTATATTGGTCACACGACTATATGCCCATCAAGACGTCTTACCTTACACCTCCCTGGCCATTTAAACACAGACACAAACTTACCAGACTCCATCTGAAACATACTAGTAGAAAATACATACATAACCTCATCCACATGATTAAAAATGATGAAAGCCTTAATAGAAAAAGAAAAAAAGGAAAATGCAAACACTTAATAATATTAAATACAAACACGGCTACAATGTGCTGACCGCGTTCGGAAAATAAAACAACTCTATAACACTAAAACATACACACAACGCACACGCCCAATTGAATTTAAAAAATGAATTCATCCTTAATAATGGCTAAAAGTATAGCCGAAAACGCTCGGAATTATAGAACGTTTGGACAGTTTCTACACACTCTGTGTTCAAAAAAGAAAACAATAGTTCGAACACAAGAAGTATTAAATAAAAAGCTTAATCGTAGTACCTTGTCTGTCGTTTTACTGAAACATGCATAAATGAAGGATTGCTGCCTAAATACAAAATCATCACACATATATATATATATATATATATATATATATATATATATATATATATATATGATTGAAACGAAAAATAAATTCACAAATTGAAGGATTAAACAGAGACATGGATTTACTCAGAGAGTATATTTTCCACAAGGAGATCTCTAACCAACAACAACATTCCTCGTAAGTGTAAATTCCACTTGTTTTATGTATTCCGCATATCATTGAAAAAGAACAAATGTGTTCGAATATTCCGATATTAAAATCTTTCTCTTCGTGCTTCAGTTCAGTCAAAAGGTAAATGTATAATAAATATCAATTTTATTGCCAATATTGGTAACATTTTGTTGCCTTTTTATTCTTCAAATTTTATTAAGAAGCCTATTAAATGTACATACATAGATACATACATACATATATATTTATATATATATATATATATATATATATATATATATATATATATATATATATATATATATATGTATTTATGTGTGTGTGTGTGTGTGTACACACACAGACACATATCGATAGATAGATAGATATGTATTTTTATCAGCATAAATGTTTATTAATGCATTACAGTAAATGAGAGAAATACATTGCTTGAAGATATTATCTGCATTCTTTGAAAAAAATAAAAAGTTCCCTAAAAGAATTATGAGAAAAAATGTGTTATTAAATGTTTTGATTACTATAATATATGCAAATCTAATATTGTCTATTTAACCATTGTTGTACATTTCGTTATTTACCTTAAATCTTTAAGATATATCTTCTATCGTATTATATAAAGATATTAGAGCGTCAACACTTGAGTTAAGGGTTATAGATTTGATCTGATTTATACTTCAGAGTAGTCATTTTTATCCCTCTGCTCTCCCATATTTGTGGCCTCTTTCTAAACTAACCCAAGCTTAGTAAATGATTTTGTGTTCCTCCGTATTGGGGTGTTATTAGTTGATTTTGTTTAGCGGCATACCACCCTCTATGGGTTATTTGATGCTAAAATTTAAATATTTTGTACACATTTTTTGTGGGGGGGGGTAATCGTTTTAGTAATACAATTTTTACTAATTAACCCATAGCTGGGGGAGAAGAGATGGCTTCATCCCTTTACCAAGGGTACTTGCGCGAAAAGGCTTATAAGCTGCAAGTTTGGGCTCTCTAATCAGTCGGTTATATACCATGCGTGATACACACATAGGCGATCATGTATCTTTCAATACATGACTGACGCGATAGATTCTTTACAGCAGTAATTTGCCATTTCTTTCTGCTATCCAAGGATATAGAACCCGGTCTGTCCTGCTATTTACCCGTAGCGGGATGGAGAGAAGAAGAGGATTCATACTTTTCCCAAGGGTCAGTTATGTTCCATGCGTGATACACGCTTAAGTGATCAGGTATCTTTCGAGGAGTCAATTTTTTTTTCCCTCAGTAGGATGCCATTTCTTTCTGCGGTAGTACAGTTGCCATCCAAGGCTATAGAACCCGGCCTGTCCTGCTATTTACCCATAACTCGGGGAGAAGAAAAGGTTTCATACCTTTACATAGATTATTAGCACGTAAATGAATGTAATGGTTTCGACCCAATCCGAGTCGCTATCCACTATTCCACCGTCTAGTCCGTCGCTTCTAATACTTACCCAATACGGAGGGGACTTACGGTCGCATCACGTTTAAACACCGATTCGCGTACGATCACCGACGTCGAGCCTAATGGGGTGTCCGCTTGGAACGACCAGATCCTGTAAAATTGGGTGTTTGATTGGTGTAATGGAAATCGGAGAGCCGAGTTTCAATTCCAAGAGCGTTAATTTTATTCAGTTACGCGCAAATACCATTGTAAACTGTATGAACCTACAATTTCTCCCTAGAGCTATGGTTTATTAATAAGACTTTTATCAGTAACTCTGTATTATCTACAAAAGATTCTTACAATCTAAAAATATGTTCTGTTATTAAATAACCTGCTATAGATTGATAAGCCGTAAAATAAAAACAATTACTCAATCAATAAAATCGACGCATCAACAATCAACGTTCGAATATACGTCTTCGTTTTATTGCCAATTATATTCATTATTTCAGAAAATATACATTTTCTTATAAGTTTTGATCAATATAATTTTCCATGTTCGACATCTGCGTAGATATTCTTGGATACATAACCAATCTCCAAATTAGTAAGAATTTTATAAACACCGGCCGTTTTTCAGTAAAGATTCTAAGGGATTCCTAATACATTTGTCGTACATGAGACGAGCAGGAATTTTTATGTACAAAAATATAATATATATATATATATATATATATATATATATATATATTAACATGTTAATTAAAACGAGATAATGAAACTGGATGTATATGTTTTTGACCAGAATTGACACGCCTCCCCGGTCTTTTGAACAGGAGTATAGTTTTATCCCTTGTTTCCTGTTTAGTATTGGGCTTCCGGTTCATAAAAAGTTTTCTCATTCCATTTCCTTTCACTCTCCTCTTGCGTTTTAGTACCGATATCACCTTGCTTGGTATGAATTGATTAAGCACAAATACTAAACTATCTTTACTTATAATTCGTAGTCATAATTATTCGTTTATAATGCTGTAGATAATGTATATTGCATAGTTGCTGGTTCATATATTTCGATAATTTTGTGAATATGAATTTATTCTTGTAAATCATCTAACAAACAGATAGTCTTTCACATTTTGGTTCTGAATTCCTGAGCAAAAAGGAGACATATAGATCTTTTTTCATGCATTAGGTTTTATTAATATTCGAAAAATAGTTTTTCAAACAATAAAAATTGCCGAGGAAGTTTTCATTAACAGGTGTGTCACCAGAAGGATACTCCTTTTGTCACGTCATTTTTTTTCTGGTTCCCATTCTTCTAATTCTCTTTCACTCTCAGTATCCTATTTCGCCTTAGTGGCATTATTGCCTTGTTTGGTAGGAAGCAAGAGGCTCTTCTTGCAAGAATTTGGCAGTTATCTAAAAAAAGATCTGATAATGTATTTTTATCTTTTGAGGATAGTGTAAAATATTTACAGCGAAAATTTCGACAATAATGTGTGTGTATATATTCAGAAAAAAATATTGATTAATATTATAAAACGTCCAAAAGCATCCACTTTAAAAAAATAAAAATAAAAATAAAGAGGTAAAAAAACAACTTTATCTAAAAATTAAAGCATCATTAGATTCTTTTGTTATTATGTTAATTTTGTTTGATGATTATGATTACATTCAGGTGATCGCCATTGATTTTCTAGAAGATTTTTAAAAAATTTTTTTTTTCGGACATTTTTTCCTCATTTCATTTGCCTATTTACTGCTTGATTAAATTGTTTTCGATTAATCACTGTTCTATTTTGGAAGGACACATGAAGAAACACAATCTACACACACACACACACACACACACACACACACACACATATATATATATGTGAGTGTGTGTGTAGGCTGTGTGTGTATGTGTGTGTGTGCCTTGTATGTGTGTGGAGAGAGAGAGAGCTATGGAGTGATTGTGCGTGTAATGTTGGTAGTCTAATGTTTAGCGAACTGGAAAGTGAAATGGGAAACCGGGTCGGATTCGTTACGATCCCTTTCCAACAGCGACCCTTGAGAAAGGCATGAAACTATATATTCTAACAACAGCTAATTCTAAAACAGTAGACTAGGCGATCTTGACTTCGTTGTCGAAGATTTACAGGGAACAGAAAATCATGGGGGAGATCTACTCAGAAATTTCATGGACCAGTGAACCGTTTCTTTGTTATCCATGCGTTCAGACAGTGTTTCAGGTTTCATACAAGTTTTCCCAAATATGATCAATTCATATGAGTGGGCAATTTGGCGGTTCACTTTTAAAACTAGACTATTATTACCTCGAGCGGAAATATCCTCAGTAAACACACACACAAACACACACACACACACCTATATATATATATATATATATATATATATTCTTTTAACCTCTTTATTTTATATATATATATATATATATATATATATATATAATATATAAATATAAATATAAAAAGAAAGAGGTTGTAGTGGTTCCAACGAGAGAATTTATATTAAAAAGAAGAGAGGTGCCGCAAACGTTTTTGGTTGTAATGTGTTTTTTTCTATGCTTTACTTTCCATAATTTTACAACATGGGTTTCTGGTCTCGTGACCGTCTTCAGGTAAAAGCGGAGATTTTCACATATTATTAAAAATAATTAATTTTTTCCATATGTTTTTCAATGTTAAATATTCTCGATATGAGACATTTTCTGTTTTTGTGTTAGTAATCTGAATGCCTTTCTTGAATTGGCAATGAAGAACACCCCACCAAACACACACACGCAGATGACCTACATTTTCGTCTTCCGAAATAGGCCATTCTCCATATTAGGTGATATTGATATTGGATTTTATTGTTTATTAATAAATTATAATATATATATATATATATATATATATATATATATATATAATGAACAATGAAATCTAAAATCATTTTATATGGGAAATAGCCCATTTTCTCATCTATAAACAAAATTCTATATTACTATAATTATTAATATTCAAGGGTGACCATTGCTCTCTCCCACAATACGAATTTTGTAGAACAAAGTGGTACAGGATACACATCTCCAATTGACAAAGAACATTTAAAAACATTAGTCGAAAAGAATCCACAGGAAAATATCAGATAAATGTCTCAGAAAATGGGTGAAAGTATTTCATCAAATTCGTCCCTCCTCAGGACAATTGGCAAGGTATAGAAACTTGATAAAAAGCTTCCACATGAAGAAGTCTAACAGTTCGACGTTTTGAAATGTTTTCTATGTTGCATCTGCAAATTTCGAATGATTCATTTCTTGATTAAAAAGTCCTGACATGTGATGAGAAATATATCCTTTATGACAAGTGTAAACGAACGGTCCAGTGGCTTGAACATGACGAATGACCCGAACACATTCCAAAAATAAAAGATTCACCAACAGATAATTATGTTGACTGTTTGGTAATCCGGTATTTGTGTTATCAATTAGATCTTTCTGGAATCTGACCAGAACATCAATGTCGAAGTTTACTACCATGCAACTGGACGAAATACACATTCAATGGAGCAAAATGCGACCGGCACTGGTTAATCGACGTCTTCCAATTCTGCTTTATGAGAATGCTAGTTCACATATTGTCAGGATGTACCTGTAGACGCTGAATGACATGGGATAGGAGACTTTGCCACATCCCTCATATTTCCCTCACCTTTCGCCCATTGAGCACAACATTTTCAAGCCTCTGGAAAAATATTTAAGCCAAAAGACAGTCCGTGACGAAGTAGATTCATAAACTGCATTTCTTGGTGTTCGAACTTCTAGAGATTGGGTATGAAAAACCTTATAATGCGATGTCAGAAATCTACAGATACCCAAGGATCCGATTTTGACTGTTTTAAACAAATACATTAGTTAAGGAATAAAATTTGATTTATTTTCCGAAAAACGTATTAAGTCTCAAAGGCAGAGCATTTGAGAGCTTGAAAGTAGGGAAAATAAGAGTTAAAGTGCAAAATTATGGGAGAATATTTACTTCAAGCATAAAACATTTCCAGTAAATAATCACATATAATGCCGATAATTATGTGAATTAAGTGCCATACGTGATACTCGAATACGCGATCATTTATCTTTCGATACATGACTAAGGAGGCAGATTTTGTTCCCGCAGTAGGTTGCCATTTCTTTCTGCGGTAGACTGCTTGAAAAAAACCAAAGCTAAAGAAACCGGTCTGTCCTGCTATTCAACACATAGATGGAGGAGTGGATAAGAAATACATTCTTATCTTTCCCCAGGTTATTTTTGCGTAAGTGAATCTAACAGACTCGACTGGAATTCGAACTCGGTTCTCCGAGTTTTCAATCCGAGTCGATATCTATTACATTACACCACAAGGCACATAGATAAATATGTACATAGGTTAATAAAATAAAGAGCTGCATCAACAGTATCTAACGCCCTTAACGCTTGTGTATTATCATTGGTATTTAACATACCTCTGTGACCTCAGAAGCATACGATCCTGTATACAGGGGTCAACTATCGTCATTCCCTTCTGAACCGATTTGTAAAAAAGAAATTCCTTTTAGACAGAATCTTCCCAAGAGCCGCTTTATTGTGAAAAAGGCTCCTGTGTGCATGTCTCTTTGAAACTATTATCTTGAAGTCTAGTAACCTTTACCTTTAGAATATGTCATCACGTGATGTACTTCCATTTTGTTATGTTCATACAAAGACAGCATTCTACACTGATTGGCTCTTGGGCCTTATATTGAACATTAAGTAATAGCTAATTCCATCACGCGATATACTGTTCTATGTAATTTTCTTTGTTGTAGAAATAATACATTTATACCCGGACTGAGTTGAAGTGAAGCTTTTCGTCCTATCTTGAATCAGGTATTTTCGATGACGAGAAAGTCTGGCGATAACCTTATTGATGTTAACCGAATAAAAAAACTAAAAAAAAAAACTTGGAGGGTATATTTTGCACAGGAAACATGCTGGTGGGTATCATACTACTGGAAGTACTAGCAGAACGTATTGAAACATTTTCTGTTCAAAGATCTTTCCAAAAACGCAAATGTCGAGCGATAGACTCAACTCCAGGTTAGGCCTGTGTGATTCTCTTTGTACCGTGAACTTTGCTTGCAAGAAGACAGCATCTGCTCTTATCACTAATTACTCTAATCTACTTGCTATATCATTTGAGATAAGCAAACGTTTGTTGCGGTGTAAGTAGTGTAAGCCTGTCCAGAAGTATTTGACTTACATAGATAAAGAAGACTATCAATCTCATTTGCAAGGGGAAAAAAAACTTGTCTTCTATTGCGTACCTAATCATATTGAAATCAACAGAAATAGCAGCTGTTTGTAATTGATCCAAGTAATCGCTTTCTCAATTGACAAGGTCGCTACGAGAAAGCAATACCACATTCACGAAGGTATATATTTATTATTGTAAATACAATAATTGCGGCACATGGCCGAAAAGTTGTGATCGGGTTTAGGCTAGTCATCATTAACTATCATATACTTAGCTAATCTGATTCACGACCCATTAATTCAATACAAATAACACATATACCAAAAGAAGACATCCTTCACCTTTTACTCTTACAGATACCAGAATACCACATACACACACAGAACCTAAAAAATTAAACCCCACGATTTAAACATTTCTTATGTACAAATTCCTATGTACAAATGTTCGTTAATATATATATATATATATATATATATATATATATATATATATATATATATATATATATATATATATATATATATATATATATATATATATATATATATATATATATATATATATATATATATATATATATACATATATTAAAGACATTTTTATGTTTAACGTTGTTATTTATAGATACAAGTATTTAAGATGATATTAAATGAAGAGGAGGGTTGTGGATCTCGATTACAAGCAAAATATGACAAATGTAAAACAGAAAATAAAAGATGTTAGTAGGAGCCGTCCACCCCACCAATATAAGAGTTGCCCCTCATGACTGAATCAAGAAGCTAACTCTCTAACAGAATGGGAAGGATAAAATAAATGTGGGCATTGGAAAATCAAAGACTGAACCAGTCGAGATGAAAAAGGGGGCCAAAAACAAACCAGGGAGGTCGAGTATCTCAACTTGGCGCACAAATGATTTTTCTCAGCGTAGCTTACATGTGGCACAAGGCCGAAAGTATAGGCACACCAGTGAGGATCAGAACTCATTACTCAATCGTAAGTGTTCTACCAAAACAAGCTTGCTAACCATTACACCACGCCGAGTTACCCACTTCGTTTACGAACATACTGACTATTCCGTCTCACATGGTGCTGTTATGCCGAGTTGATCTCGCAAATATTTGCATAAGGCCAACCACTCTCCCCAATTCTCGAAGTTCTGAGACCATGTCTTTCTTGCCATATTTTCTTTTTCCTTTCCTTCAGACGTTTTGCACACCAGGCATATACGTGCTCGCTTTGCCACATGAGGTTAGTCATCTTCTGATCCCCTTATGTGACAGGAAAGGAATCCCTAAAAATGATCATTTCAAATTTGAAAATCCCCTATACAAACTTTAAAGCAAATATAAAATCATATATTCAAAACAAGTGACCAGAATTAAGGAATGACCACCCAAACAGCAAACTTTTCGTAATTACCTCCAATTAAGAGAATGTTGTCATGGTCTCAGACTTTCTCGGGAGAAAGAAATTGTCCTATTAAGAATCAAAATGTCTCCAGGTTTCGCCTGTGTGATTCGCTTCCCTGAGTGCTACTTCGCACCGTGTGCAGTGTATGCACAAAGGCAGCATCTGCTCTTATCACTAATTAAGCTTATCTATTTGTTATATCATTTGAGATAAGCAACCGTTTGTTGCGGTGAAAGTATAAAATAAAATAACATCCTCCTGAATGCACTGTATCTCACGTGACATATACGCCATGACAGATTCTAGAGATCTTGCTCCTTTACGTCAAAGATTTTGTGACATGACAAGTCTAGAGGACTTTTTCAAGAAGACAGAAGTGGATACTATCCTAGCCTACTAGAAGGGGGTCGGTTTTTATTTAACACTAGCAGTAGAGCCCAGCGTTGCCCGGGGATGTAACAGTAAGAGATAGATCAAGTATCAACCATCATAAAGACTGAAAAATAAAATTGACAAAGGTCAATATAAGGTTGACGGACACGCATGTCTTAATTAGTTTTTCTTGTTTTTTTTTTACGAATTGGTCAAACCCAAACTCAAACAAAAACATTGTTTTCAATCATTATGAGTCTATCGATTGAATAGAATTTTTTTTAAAACAATTGTCTTGTAAATGGAATTTTTAAAGCATTCTGAATTTAAAATAAAGAAAAAAGTGTGCAAGACAATAAGAAACACTACCTGCTAAAAAAAAAAAGTTTTTGTTGAAATTGGTTGAAAAATATAGGAAATCTAATCCCATATATACATGAACACACAGACACAAAAACAACCTGGCTTTTATAAGTATAAATCGATATGAGTTGTCCCCTTTCATTCTCGCGATTAATCGTGTTTTTCAAATTTATTTTGCGCAAAAACAATTGTGTTTTTCAATTTTTGACGCTTTAGAACCACCGCAAGGTAATTTTTAGTCCTGTGAAGTTTTGTTGAAATCGGTTGAAAATGTAGGAAATTCGATCCAATATATAAACGACACAGACACACACACACACACACACACACACACACACACACACACACACACACACACACACAATCTGCGTTTTTTAAAAATAAGAAGATTATACCGCTAAATACCCCCGTTTTAAATACATACCTGGAGAGTGACTGACCTGGTTCGATAGAAAGACTTATTCAAGAAGATAGAAGTAGATACTATCCTCGCCTACTAGAAGGAGATCAGTCATTATTTAAGATTGTACCTCTAAATACCCCCGTTTTAAATACATACCTGGAGAGTGACTGAACCAGCGATAGAAAGAGATTTTTTTTTAATAAGCCACGTATTTAAAGATAAATATTTTGGGCGTTAAATAACAGACAGAGATGAAATAACGTTAAAAGAGAAAACTCAGTCAATCATTTTCCTATTGGTTAATTTCTGGAAGACATCTTTTGCTATTCGTAAGCGTCTAAAGATTTTGATGTTACGTTTTCCATCGTCTGTAACGTCATTTAGATAATGACGGTACAGACGATGGAAAACGTAACATCAAATTGTTTCCTATAATTATTCTTCTGTGGACGTTGTCCATTTAGAACGTTGGGGGTGAATAGCTCTCCATCACTTTATGTCCTTGTAGCTCTTAATACCATTAGTCTATTCAATATCACCTCAACCATTCCGCAATCCGTTGACATAAGGTCATCAGATTTGAGCCTTACTGCTTCACTTTATTCCTTTTGGTTTTTCATGTGTATTGTTAGTGTTAATTTTTCCAAGCCATCCGTCCTCATTATATGTCCAAGATATTTCAGGTGTCTCTTTCTGCTTCTGAGAATTTATTTTATTTCCATTTTCCTCATGCAATTCGTTCAATTTATTCTCAGCATCCTCCTGTAGAGCCATATGTATCTCGCCTTAAGTCTTCTCTTCATCTGTGTGGAAATTGTCGAGCATTCAATGCCTTAGAGGAAGATCGATATTCCGTTTAGCAGTATTTCTAAAGAAATTGTCTTTTTTTTTCATATCAATTTTCTTGGCTTTTGGAACTCTTCGATTGCAATTCCAGTGTACCTTTTGGATTTCGCTATCACGTTTCGTTTTCTTTTCAAACACTTCCCTGATATTTCATCTTCTGTATTTCTTTGATTTTGGAATCTCATCTTCCTTACTTCGCATCTTTTTATTTTTTTGCTGACAATTCTATATTCTGTCTTGCTAGTTGATGGCCAGCTTTTACTAACATGTTAGATGTTAGGATGTCATGTAGTTGTCCTCGTGTGTCTGCCAGCAACACAGTGTGAGCTGTGTGGTTTTGATGTTTAGGACTCCCACCTCTGATAATAAATCCGGTTAGGGTTTTCAGCAGCCGCCGTGGCCAAGCACCGTTGTATGTTGTTTTATGAAGAGAATGGAAACGTAATTTAAAGTTGAGAAAATATGAAATTATTCGGAGGCTGAATGTCAGAATGGGCAAAATATAATTTAAACTTTCTGTGTAAAAGTGACCCAAAAGAGAACGTTATAGATTTTAATAGACTGATATATATATATATATATATATATATATATATATATATATATATATAGGTAACTACACTCGTTTCGAAAAAAACCTTCGGTTTCTTGATTTGTTAATGGTCAAATCAATCTCGAAGAAAAAAGGCTTTAAAAAAAAAAAAGAAAGAGCTATGAACATGAACGTCTGTCGAAAATAATCGTACACCATACAGGTCCGAAACCCAAAGAAAAATACGAGTAATCAACTAACTTAAAAGTTCTCAATACAAAAGTAGAGCAGACCTAGTCAAACCTAGGGAGCCAGACAAACCTACCAAGGTTTCACCAAAGCGGATCGTTGGTAGGTTTGACTATATATATATATATTTTATTAAAGACATTTTTATGTTTAACGTTCTTTTGTATAGATGCTCTGTTGATAGTAAACAGTATTAAATAACATTTACCGGCCTGAATGTCCGCGAAATTTTCATAGAAAATATTCGTCCTTTGACAGGATTCGAACCTGCATCCTATATGGAACCGTCATTTACGCTGACGTGCCTTACCGACCAGCCACAAAGGAGCGTTCGGTAGGCAAGGTCGAATTTACTGCTTATAAACTTCAATCTTCCATGAATCTCGTACATTCATAACTGCTCTGGCGTATCAAATGTAAACAAATGACGTCATATATTAAGAAATGGACAAAGTCCGACAATTTATTTTATTAAAGACATTTTTATGTTTAACGTTCTTTTTTATAGATACAAGTATTTAAGTAAATGCTCTGTTTATAATAAAGGACGAACATTTGAAATGGCCGCCCAGTGCTTTTCTACATGTGTGTGTATGTGTGAGTGTGTATGTGTGTGTAGTCTGAACGTATTATGCAAATAAAGTAAAACTCAAAGACTCAAAATGATCTGAACCAATATTTCTCAATTTTAAACTCGTCCACTTCCACCCTTAGTACAATATTAAAATAAATAAATTTTCCGATATTTTATTGGTTAGTTTTTGAGGTATTTGGAATTTACGAAAATGGACCGACTGAAGTTAGTATGCAGATTAAACTAATATTAGCGAAAGACATCTGATATCTAATAAAAAATGTTTTTTTCGTTTTTTTCATAAAATATATTGAAAATGGTTAAAGGTAAGGAACTAACAACTGCTGAAAACAGAAGAAAAAAAAAACAATATAATTGAGTGTGTGAATGTCAAAATTTCAGATATCAAAAGAGCTTTGCAGAAATCATCGAACGATAAAGAAAGCTTTTGAAAATATAAATATTTTGAGAAATCAAAGCAACTGAAAAGTCTTTAAGAACACTGCTTCCTCGAGAGAAACATGAAGAAAAGCGAGTTATAGAGGGACAACCACTTTTGATCAGCGCTCAGATGTTGGAAAACGTTGATAGAGAGCGTCAAGAAGGGCAAAAGCTACAGTATAAATTTGTGAATTGGAATCTATATAAAAATAAATCTACTATGCAACCTCGTCTCAGTAAAGCAAATATTTTAAAGCGTCACATTTGGGCTAGGAAATACATAAAAATTACATTTTTTAAAGTAATTTTCATTGACGAATTTCGAGAGACATTTCATGAATTTGATGGATGAACCGAAAAATAGATCCACAATGTGCCTGCGGCGAAAAGAAAACAACAAGAAAGTTAGTGTTATGATATGGGCTGAAATTGTCGGACAAATCAATATTGGATCATTGAAAGTCCATGAAGAAGTTAAATTGAACAGTGCTAACTACTGCGATATTAATAAGATTTTTGTTGCATGGTAAAAGTTCCAGTCACGCAGTTTCAAAGGGAAGTGTGTATTTATGCACCACAATGCTCCTGTCCGTGTATCTACGCTTAATCTTGAATTATTGAGGCATAAAATATTTACAGGAGTAATGGAATTCCTACCATCAGCTCCTGATCTCAATCCGATCGAAAATCTATGGCGTTTTAACAAGATCATATTATCTGAAAGTGGCATACAATACAACAACAAACAGACCTATGGGAAGCAATTATAACAACCACTTCGGATATTGAACTTGCTGAAGTAAAAAACATAACAAAATTAATGGATAATAGATTACTGGCTTTTATTAAGAAGAAGGGGCACTATATTAAAATGTAAAGGATTCAAACACTTATATATGTTTGTTATTAGTTGTTATAAGTGTTGATCAATTTTTGATGATTTTATTATATTTTTCTTGAAAAAAAAATGTCATTATTTGGTTTTACCTAATAACTTCAGACGGCAATTTTTTTTAGAATGCATCAAATAACATTAATACCTTCATTAAAAAATATTGATACTAGCTAAAATTTTAACTCAAGCTTTCTTTTGACATCTAAATTGGTTATTTAAAATTTGATGATTTTTTTCAAACCACATTCGAATTATTGAAGTTTGTATGAATTGGTTAATAACTTCAGACAGGTTGCAGATAGATAGATAGATAGATAGATAGATAGATAGATAGATAGATAGATAAAAATACGTAGATAGAAACATAATAGATAGATAGATAGATAGATAGATAGATAGATAGATAGATAGATAGATAGAAAAAACTTTATATAGACAGAAATAAACTTAGATAGATAGATAGATAGAAAGAAACAAACTTTATATAGACAGAAAGAAACTTAGATAGATAGATAGATAGAAACAAACTAACTTTATATAGACAGAAAGAAGATAGATAGATAAACAGACAGAAAGAAAAGAAATGTAGATAGAAACAAACATAGATAGATAGATAGATAGATAGATAGATAGATAGAAACAAACTTTATATAGACAGAAAGAAACTTAGATAGATAGATAGATAGAAACAAACTAACTTTATATAGACAGAAAGAAGATAGATAGATAAACAGACAGACAGAAAAGAAACGTAAATAGAAACAAACATAGATAGATAGATAGATAGATAGAAACAAACTAACTTTATATAGACAGAAAGAAACTTAGATAGATAGATAGATAAACAGACAGAAAAGAAACGTAGATAGAAACAAACATAGATAGATAGATAGATAGATAGATAGATAGATAGATAGATAGAAAGAAAGAGTCAAACTTTATATAGACAGAAAGAAACTTAGATAGATAGATGGATAAACAGACAGACAGAAAAGAAACGTAAATAGAAACAAACATAGATAGATAGATAGATAGATAGATAGATAGATAGATAGAAACAAACAAACTTTATATAGACAGAAAGAAACTTAGATAGATAGATAGATAGATAGATAGATAGATAGATAGATAGATAGATAGATAGATAGATAGATAGATAAACAGACAGACAGAAAAGAAACGTAGATAGAAACAAACTTAGATAGATAGAAACGAACTTATACTGACAGAAACAAACTTAGATAGATAGATAGATAGAAACAAAGAGACATAGATATTTAGATAGATAGAAACAAATTGAGAAAGACAGAAACAAGGAAAGGTAATACAGTGAATTCAATAGAAAGAACAATGAGTAAGGAATATTTTAAAGAGGCGTACGCATCGAATTTATTGGATAAAAAATGCGGCGAATCTTTTAAATCAATACTTAATATCCGGTCCATGTAAAGAAAGTAGGTGACGTCACTTGTAACTCCTTGCGCAGAAACGCCATTAATGAACACACTTTTTAGAAAGCGTTCGAAATCGACACGGCTCCAGCACGTTCCTTCAGCGATGCTGGGCGATAATCATGCATGATTCAGTAAAGTTCTTCCGCCCATGAAGAGAAGCCACTTGCCTCCAGAGAGTTTACCAACAGCTCGCAGCTGCAATTTCCCAACTAGTAGCTGTTGGCTAAATCAAATAGACTTCTTTCTATGTGATTCGTATTCACTGCTAACCTTGTCCAAAACATAGCAAAATACAAATAAAATTAACTCAATACAAAAACATAATAATAAAACGCCAATAGCTGGGTTCGATAAGGCTACTTATTGTGATACATTAAGTTTTTTAATGACGAAGCAAAGATTAAACTTGGTATCAATGCTTCAGAACGGTTCCGTTAAGTGTGCCATGGCTAACTGCGCAGTATTTTTCAATATCATCGACATCATTAATATCATCACTCTCAATCACATCAGTTGAAAAGCTGACTTTTTCATCCACATATCTGCGTCATTGTGAATGATAATATAATCCACTCTGATCCATTTTTCTTTCTCACTGCCTCTTCTTCATTTGCTTAGTGGTGATCCCTTGGAGGACGGTAGTGGAATGCCTGTTCAATTTCATGATGCTACAACGCCATCTTAAATATTTCTTCTTGACTGTGCTTACTAGGTATACAAATGTGCCTGATTCTTGTTTGCCTGTTTCTAGAACTACGACATTTGTGATTCGGTTCACGTAGATGCCTAGGATTATTCTGTAGTCTCACGTTTATAATATCTTGATTCTTCGCTGTAATTCTTCTCTCAGTCTCCGAATTTCTTAGGCGTCCAGCAAGATTGAGAAAACAGACTGATGTATTTTACTTTCTCTTTACGTGCCCTATTAGCTCTTCCTATAAGGCGCAACCTTTTGATATGCAAAAAAAAAAAAATGCTCGGAGACTAATACAGCCGTATTACGGATGGGTGACGTCCTATTGCTATCACTGAGCCTGATTCCGCCGAGCAGAAAAATTGTTGATACTAATAAAATAAATGAGTGTCCCGTTGCGCCATCTATCGTCAAATCACAAAGGACAATGCTTCAAAAGATACCATGTGTATACTGATCTGTTAAGTCATTCCCAGGTATATCCATGAAAATGGAATGCCAGTTTTCTGTGTAATAAAATATGTAGGTTGAAATTTGGCATTTTCTTTAAAAATGGCTGGCCGGATGGGGGCAGCACTGGACAAATGTTTAGCAGTGAAAGTGTTAATAAAATATCTATGTTAATCTATAATGTTTGATGAAATACCAGATTCTGTTAGAATCCATTCAGTTCTTTTCTCTGTTTCGTATTGTATACTAATTTATTTTTACATTATAGGCACATTAATATTTATGTAGAAATTCGTCAATCAATGTGCATAATAATGATTTACCTGACACAGCAAAGGTATTTCATAGAGATCAGCATGCTTATGAAAGGAAGAGTAATGGATAAGGGCTCGGATTGGGGATTTCCCAATAGGATCCATTACATTAACATACGTGCTAATACTTTGGGAAACGTATTAATCCTCTTCTTTCCCCCCCTCCAGGTATGGGTAAATAGCAGGACAAACTGGGTTCTATAGCCTTGGGTCTGGAAGAAGGAAACTCTGCATTCAAACCGCCCTGGGGAGGGTTGTCAACGAACGCTATATAATGGGGCTCACTTCTCGTTGGTTAACCGAATTAGGGGCCCCTTCTCTTCTTCTTTCTCCTCCTTCACTCCACTATGATGACATTCGCTAAATTAGATTCAGTAGATATTTTCGGATCTGTAAACTGAAAAAAAATATAGTTATTCTTCTAAACATAAACGTAATCTAATATCTTTAGTAGGTGATCAGGTCACTATTTAACACCACGTGTAATTAAAAGTTTCCTTAACGACTGATGTTATACACACAATACTTATTTTATGTTGTCATTTAAAATATAGATATTGACAGGGAGGGTATATTAATTCTTGTAGCATACCTACTGACGATAATGGGTATGTCCCCATTCACATAAATACAGTAGTAAATACTGTATGTTGTTCAGCAGTTGGAGATTCGTCTCCAGCAGTGAGGATCCCCAGACGAGGCTATATCGAAGGGCAGAGTCTCGTCTCGGGAAACAGTTACTCAACACCGTTCTATCCGGGGTCTACGGGAAAATTTTGACAGATCTTATTGGCACGGATATTCCACATAAATTCGGCCTTGTGCCACATCTGAGAGTGTGTGGCGGCTGGTAGATATCCTGAAGTCGGAGATTTGTCTCCAGCTGTGCTTGCTAGTCAAAATCTCTGCCTCCGGGCAGAGAGGATCCCCAGACGAGGTTATGTCGAAGGTTAAGGTATCGTCTTAGACGGGGTCTGCGGAGAATATTTGACCGATCCTACGGGCTCGGATATCCCACATTAAATTCGGCCTTGTGCTACATCCTAATGCGTGGGGCGGTTGGTAGATATCCTGAAGTCTGACATTAGTCTCCTGACAGAGGGGATCACCCAGACGAGGCTAGGTCGTAGGCAGCGTATCGTCTCGGGAAACAGCTAGCCGACAGCGTTCTATAGGCGGTCAACGTGGAATTTTTGCCCGAGCCTACGGGTTCGAATACCCCACATTAAATTCGGCCTTGTGCTACATCTGACCGCGTGGGGCGGCTGGTAGATAATCCTGCAGCTGGAGATTCATTGTGGAATTCACTTGACTCACTTCTAGCAGCTCACTACTACTTCTACGCGCTGCTGGCGAATCTTATATTTATTGTTGTCATCCTAAGTATTATCGTTCATTACCAAACATTGATGTGATTATTCTATTCAGTAATCTTCGCTAGGTTACAACATTAATAAACACTGTTTCGTCAATGTCAGTTTCTGGCATCAATTCAGTCTTCAGACCAATAACTTATTTTAAATAAAAACCTGATTTCACGACTCACTGTAATCTTAAGACACGCCAGTAACTTACTAAATAGTTCTCATAAAATCAGATAACTTCAGTTTCACTTGATCGAAAGATTATATAACTTCATGAAACCAAGAACAAAAAACTATTGATATGATTGTTCACTGTCTCTATCAATAAATGTTCTATGCTGGCAGTAAACCGTCTGCATCTGAATATTAAATGAATTCTGTAAATATACAAAAAATAGAAAGGGATGTAAGCGTCATATTCCTAAACATATACAGTGAAGCGATTCTGAGATAATTAGAAGTTCTACCAAGATTCATTATTGGTGGAAACAATCTTATGATAAGATATGCAGATGACAGGGTGTTGATAGCAGACGCAAAAAGGAAACGACAGGAACTCTTGCAGAAGGTAGTGAAGGAAAGCGAGAAGAAAGGAATAAAATAACAATTGCAAGAAGACCCAATCTATTGTTCTCAGCAGGAGGAAAACCCAAACATGCAAAATTCGAAATTGTCAATATCAAAATCAGAAAGTAGAAACGATTTAGATATCTGGCATTTAACAGAGAACTGAAATAAGAAGATGCGTTTAGATAGCGAAAGATGTCTTCCAAAAGCAAAGTAGTGAAAAAACAAAAAATAATCGTTAGAAACAATGAAAACAGCGTAATACTGGTTCTGTGTATGGCAATGAATGCTGGATATTCTACTCACAGATACAGAACAAACTTGAAGTACCATAAACTTTGTTCTACAGAGGGATTCTGAGAATAACATTAGAGAAAATAGAAACAAAAAGGATACATATTTAATATCAGAAAGAGACAGTTGAAATTATTAGGGCGCATAATGAGGAAAGGGGGATTGGAAATTTAGAGACACGCAGGACAGATAGACAGCAAGAGGGACATAAGAAAACAATGCATAACCTACCTACCGAACTTGAGTGAACAACTAAATTCCACAATATGATTTCGGAAGGATAATAAAAACAAAATTTAATAAGGGTCATATGGGAGAGGAAATTGTGGTGAGACATGATCACCAACATTCTGAAGGGACACAGCACAAGAAGAAGAAGAATGAGGAGGAGGTGGAGGAGGAGGAGGAGGAGGAGGATAAGAATAAGAAGAAGAAGAAAGAGGTGGTGGATGACGAGAAGAAGAAGAAGAAGAAGAAGAAAAAGAAGAAGAAGAAGAAGAAGAAGAAGAAGAAGAAGGATGAGGAGGGGGGACGACAACGACGAAGCGGAAGACAACAAGAAGGAAAAAAGATGAGGAAGAAGAGAAGAAGAAGATGAAGAAGAAGAAGAAGGAGGAGGAGGAGAATATAAAATAAAATGGCGACAATTTACCCATCGCAGCCTCTGTTTAGATTTCGGCATTAAATAATTTGATATTGATATGCCGCTAAATAAAAAAAAACAACCAACCAACTACAAACCATTCTTTGCATGCTTATTCATTTTAGATGTAATCTTTGGAAAGTTCTCAATTGCTGCCTGATTTCACTGAGCAACTTTCAACATATAAGAAAAGCAAGGTTTCTGAAAATTCGAATTCATTGACTCTTCAGCAAATCCGACGTAAACTGAAAAATTGAAAACTATCAAAATCCAACAGTTTTTTGCCGCACCCAATACTGAGTCTAAAGAGTCAAACAGGAAAAAGATATTTTAAAAATGTGTGAACAATATAAAAATTTCTAGAGTAAACATTTTTTTAGAAAGAGTTTTATTCTTTAAATTTAGTCAGAAGAATTTTAAGACGAAAACCACTCTCGCAAACACTCATTACATACGCACTCACACACGCTGATGCATATATATATATATATATATATATATATATATATATATATATATATATATATATATATATATATATATATATATGTATATATATATAATAACTTATTTTTTTAAGTTGATATGTAATAAAAATCTGTCGGATTTATATAAAAAACAAAACAATTCCCATTCTTTACAATTATATATTTTGCAGAGAAACCCTCTATGTTTCATCAGTTCGAATGGGATATCAGCTGGGCCCGGATATTTTCTTGATTTCATTTGCATCGTAGTTCTTAAAAAGGACAATGATTTATCTCGTATCATATCTCGTATCAAAGAATTCAATTTCTTCTTTGCTGATCGCTTCATTTAGGAAGGTGACTAACTCGACCAATTCTTGCATGGAAGAACCGATGCCATTGGTGGCATGGTAATGTTGGTGGAAGGTCGGATCGATTTATATATATATATATATATATATATATATATATATATATATATATATATATATATGAAATGTGTGTGTGTGTGTATAAGTGTGACAGAAATACCACGCACATTTACCTCCTACACAATAGTAACTCATTCGTGTCAATGGTGTATTTATCTAGCTAATGTCTGAGGTATTTCTGGTAGGTATATTTGGGATGTATTTCTGCCGTACCATATATATATATATATATATATATATATATATATATATATATATATATATATATATATATATATATATATATATATATATATATATATATGTGTGTGTGTGTGTGTGTGTGTGTGTAGGTGTAACAGTAATAACTGTGTAACATTCAAATCGTGTAACTGCAAAACTGTTCAATACTTAGATTAAGGTCTTGAACCGTTGTATCTTAGAAATGATTAATGATATCTTACTGGATTTTTTTGAGGTTTATATAACCCTACTGGACTCTACTTTGAACAATAAGAATATATTTAACTCTAAGTTGAAATGATGATCCTTCTTGCTGTTGTGACTTCCTGATCCAGTTTTCCTCTCTACTG
Source organism: Acanthosepion pharaonis (assembly GCA_903632075.3). Taxonomy (NCBI): domain Eukaryota; kingdom Metazoa; phylum Mollusca; class Cephalopoda; order Sepiida; family Sepiidae; genus Acanthosepion; species Acanthosepion pharaonis. The sequence goes on along the minus strand of CAHIKZ030001574.1, from coordinate 57,873 downwards.
TTCCCTTTGTTTTAAACTTATTCACCGTTTTCTTGATGGCTCTTAAATAGTCTTTGTAGATGGAAAACATAATATGAATGTTTGTACCACTACTGAACGACTAAATTATCCTTTTCCTCTCACCATTGCTCATTTGGGGAGTACTCTTTGGGTTGACACAAAATTATTTTAACCTGTTCCTTTTCTAGCTTGAAAACTCAAAGTTTTTTTTTCTTTGATTCTTACGAAAAATGGTGTCAAGTTGGCTAAACGTCTTTTCTGAAAGCCTGGGAAAAGAAACTCAGTTTAGTGTTTATTTACATAAACACACACACACACACACACACACACATATATATATATATATATATATATATATATATATATATATATATATATACTCGACTCTCCCATCGAATTCGACGTATGAGGGTCAAGCAAATCAGTTCATAGGAAACAGACAGCTAAACAACAACACATGAGATATGATTATAGTGGTGAAGGATTTGTGCAGGACATTCCACACTTTTTGAAGGGCCGAATACAGAGACCTGGTGCACTACGTGCCACAAGGTCACCAAATGACCCTCATTCAGAGTTGTCCTTCTCCCAGACCACTTTCCATCCAAGGCTATAGAACCCAGTCTGTCCTGCTCTTTACCCATAGCTGGAAGGAGAAGAGGACTCGAGCCTTTTTTTCCAAGGAATTCGAACTCGGCGCTCCGATTCCTCAATCCAAGCCGCTATCCATTACTCCAATGTGCCGCATATCTATCTATCTATCTATCTATCTATCTATCTATCTATCTATCTATCTATCTCTGTATGTATGTATGTATGTATGTGTGTGTGTTTACTCAGATATGAACTTAGGTTTAACGAATAACTTTAAAAAGGAATGATTTCCTCAAGAATACTATATGTCTATATTTGCATAACATGCACAAACGGTCCAGGTCAAGACTGAAAACAACCAAATTTCTGGAAGATCTCCAACCAAATTCTATATAGAGGTAAATCGTCCGTACCCACTATTATAAATGGCCCCGATGTCATGGCACTATCGTCAGATAAAACAAGTTCCTCGCCTCGATCTTTGCTTCTAACTCAACGCTAGATGCCAAACAATGTCCTGCTGAACTTCTTCAGTCTCACTAAGTACAATCTCAGTAGTAAATTTTTACAGCCAGAGTATTCTCAATAGTCTGGATCCTAAGAGAACCACTGGCTAAGAAAAAAATCAGCTCTGACACCCTTTCTCCGTCTAAAGCTATCTGTCTCATGAGTGTCATTAGCAAGATTTTGTGGCTATAATCATAAAGAATGTTGTTCATCTCCTAAATAAGACCAACCTCTTAACGACAAGCAGTAGGAGTTCCGATCGAGGTGCTTCACCACTGATGCCCTGTTATTATTCACAGAATCAATGAGGCACTCTCAAAAACTCCGAAAATACCTCGACTAAAGATCTCCCCAGATATTTCAAAGGGATTTGACAAGGTGCGGCATAGATGACATATTCTCTGTTTACTTTACATAAATGAACTAAGAGTATACACCGGTCATTTGTCAATATCTATGCTAATGATACAAAGTTATATGGCTGCAACTCTAAAACAATAAACAAACGGTGAGTGGTAGCTGATTTCTTCTCTGACCGAGTTCTACAATCTCATTGGGGGTGTGGAATAGCTGGTTACATTTAATGCCTCGAAGACCATACTAGTTACGTTTCATCTACGCTGATCGGAGCCGAAATCATCACCAATAACGATAAACGGATGTTCCCTCAGGGCGTCTCTGTGCCTTGAGGGCCTATTGGAATTTCCTCCAACCAGGTCCCAAGTGGAACTCGTATATACGATCTATCACTAAAGATACTGAAAGAATGTCTGTAACGCTCCAGTAAGTATCCGAAAACTCTTGCTATACTCTACCTTTACAAGAGCCAGATGAGGCCAGAAATGGAGAACTGTTGTCATATATAGGCAAAAAGCTCTTCATTTTTAAAGTCTCGAAATGGTTCAAAAGCATCTTCTCGTCTTCGTGGGTGACAAATAATTTTCCATCTTGTAACCCCATGTAAGCCCCACTTTGCTTTATCGTTTTTGTATTTCATGGAAAGTACTCAGACGAAATACATTTCTTAGATCCACAAGTTCTAAGCTTCACGGCTAAAACCCGCCATGCCCCGCACATTGTAGCAAAAGATCTTATTCCCTTCGCATTCATTGGAGAAATATAAGTTTCACTCGAGCAGCTTCTTCCCACAAACCACTGCTTTGTGGAACCGACACGCAAGAGGATGTTCCCTCGGTCACTACAATCATAACCTGATCAAGTCTAGGGTTAACCGTTATCTTACCCACATATACACGTAAACCGTTTCTTACTCTCCCAGGCCTGGTATATTATTGTAAGCAATCTTTTGTACAACTATCGGTATATAGATTACATATGCATGTATATACTTGAAATCACCCCACCAGTAGCGAGTCACTTTCCATATTTTCCTGTTATAAGCTGTGACCTTAGCTTGCAAACTTCCATGTTTTATATTGTAAACAATTTTATTTTTCATAACATTCTTTTTAATAAGGCATAACTATGAACGAATAGAAGGGAATGAGAAAATCATTTGCCGTAGAAATTAAGAAGGCAATCATTTTTAAAACATATCAGTAAAACTCGTGTTAACATACTTAGTAATGGAGAGTACGGAATGGTGGAATCCATAATCTGGAGCATACAAATAAAGCAAAGGTCGATTAAAAAGTCTTCCAGGCTATGGGAATAAACAGACGTAGTAAATCACATGGCAATATTATTGGCGAAAAAAGGAATCATTACCTTTGGTGAGAAATTCCCGGGGAAAGTAGGTGTGAATTGATAAATTTATGCAAAAGCTGAACACATATTTTATAACTTTATAGGGAATGCTCCCAGTGGAAATGATACTACATTACCGCATTTTCTTATTTCAATGTATTTCTGTATTTATTTGTTTTCTATTCTTGCACATTTTTCTGTTTGTTGTCAAAGTTCATATATATTTTTGCTTATATGTAGATCAAGTAAGTGGTTTAAAATGGATCATCCTCCTTTACATCATTTACATTTATTCATATAACGAACAATTTGATTAACGAACCTGTCTCCTGAAGGTATTATGTCCCTTCATAGAAACGGTACTGAAAAGAGAAATATGATTCTGAGCCATAAAGTGTGTCATCTGGCACCAACTTTTGAACACTTACCTCTCACCTATATTGCATAATGTTCGATTTATCCGACAAATAATCATGTACATTCACAGATTATTTGCTACGTGCCGTGTCCCTTCAGGACGTTGGCGACTATGGCTCTCCACAATTTCCTGTATTTTGTAGCTCTTAAATATATTTGTCTTTTCTTATATCACTTAAATCCTGCTTTGCCATCTATTTACTCAAGCTCGCTAGGAATGTTATGCGTTATTTTCCTCTAAGCATCTTACCTTCAATCTGTCCTGTGAGTGTCAAATTTTCCAAGTCCCCTTTCCAGTTTTTCGATTGCTACCGGTAGAGCAAGATCTTTATTCGAATTTCTCGAATGCACAGGACGATAAGCGTATTAAATTTTGGTTAAAGCAAAAACAAAAAAAAAAAAAACGATGCGTCTATTTCAAATGCGAGTAACTACTATAATAAACTCTGAAGTAACAAAAAATTTAAAATCGAAAATTAATTTTTGTTTATAAATATATAAAAAAAGACAGACATGTGCCTGTTGCTACATATATATATATATATATATATATATATATATATATATATATATATATATATATATATATATTAGATATTAATCTTCGGTTAGGTCTGTGTACTAGGTAGGAAAGTCCAACGCATTTCTTGAACAGTTCTTGAGATATTGATTGTTAGTAATTTTCAATATCAAACTGCATTAGTATACAGTTTGATTTCAGGAAAGCAGTTTGTTACTTCTTTGGTATTGATCCAAAGTTTCAATTCTTTGTTTTCTTTTATTTGTTGATTAACCCTCTCAAGGATTTTTATTTTTTTATTTGGCTTATCTCAGGTCTTGTTGTGTTTATTATCCTTATATATATATATATATATATATATATATATATATATATATATATATATGATGGGTGTCGAACTCGTCATACAAGCATGAACATCGCTGACCACCCACCCTCTTCCCTACTTATGTTCTCACTCTAGTCTGTTTTTGAATTTAAATTTCAGCTCTGATTTGTTTCACATGAGCGGCAGTGGCTTTTAAAAAACAGCGAGAGACTTGCAAGTATTTTGAGAGAAACTGTTATATATATATATATATATATATATATATATATATATATATAAAACGCACTGCGGTTCATTTTTGTTTAATTGCTCCTGTGTTCTTGTAATTTTTTTTTTCTGGACAGAAACAACGTAGAAATACTAGATAATTTATGTCCAGACAAGAAGAAATTGTACGAACACAAAAAAATGTAAAAAAAACTTAACCGCAGTACCTTAAATCAATCGTTTTTCATGAAATTGTATATATATATATATATATATATATATATATATATATATAAAAAATAAAATTCTGTTAATATTCCGCTTAAAAAATGTCCATCTTATTTAAATAATATTGATTTTATACACTGAAAAATTCTTAATAATGTCGGTAAAAAATTTAAATTCTTTTCACATGTCACATCAGGAAATTAAAAGAAAATGTCATCGCAGCAAAAAAAAAAAAAAAATGGCTATGGAATTCTTCCGATAATCGAAAACAGCTCACGATATATGGAGGTAAGAACGATTCGAAAAATTCAATGCACAAGGAGAGTGAGCAACATTGAAGTCATATAGGAAATGGGAGCTAAAAGAACGCTTATGTTCAGAACCAAAAAGAGACGACTTATATTCCTTGGACGATGCACTTCGCTGGACATATTAAAGGGAACAGAGATTGGGGACAGCCAGCGAGCCACTGACGGGCTTGTCTGAATGAATAGCGGGATCTTTGCCAAAGGGAGAAAAACGGCTACAAAAGGGGTATGAAGTTGTAGAGACCTATGAACTATGTACCCAGTACATTGAAGAATAAGCATGTAAAACATACACACCATAATCAAATAGATTTAGTCATTTAATGAACAATATAGTTTGTTTTTTTTTATTCTTAGTTTTTCATCAGTATCACCTCATGCAAGGCAGTAATACGCAAAGGTTTACAGGGTGTGGAAGAATTAGGAACAGAAACAATAATGGTGATCAGAAAGAGAAGAGAATAATCAGGAAGATAATAGCAATTGAAATTGCATTTAAATTTTTTCACATTAAAGTTTGCTGGAAAGCATGGAAGAGGGTTCCAAAAGCGAGAAGTGCGAGAGAAAAAACTGTTAGCATGGAAGTTATGGCGATATCTAGCTAGCTCAACACTAAATCAATTTGATCTCGTCGCCAATATAGTGCATGCATTTAAATTAAGAAACAAAACAAAACAAGCTCTAGGTACCATAGCAAAGAGCTCACTCGAACAATTACGATGAAAATATTTATATAAAAAACAAAGAGAGGCAACCTTGCGGATGTTGGAAAGTAACAAGAGCCGAGCCGCCAGATCAGGACCAATAATATTGCTGATTCTTTGTTGGCGCTTGTCAAGGAGTTCGACGTAAATAGCAGGCACATCGGACCGTGTGTAGCAGCAATATTTTAAGCATGAACAAATGGTAGTCTTATATTTATGTAAAATAAAATCTGGAGAGAAAAATTGTCTCGTCTGACATAACCGAATTTCTTAGGAGCTGACGTAGCAATAGATTCATTATATACTTTCCACTTCATATCAGCAAAGAACATGCGCCTGAGAAGAATCAACATGTCATTTTCCTGGAAGTTAGCATCAGCCATGCTGTGTTTTGAAAATGGATTATATATGATCTGAAAGAAAAACTTTACTTAATATTTATGGTAATGGGGACATTAGCCGTTTCTTTATGAGAAAACATTCAGCATTTAATGACCGAGAAGCTTGGATTACGGTCGGTTGAAATTTTTAAAATCTATTTCTTCAAACAATTTTCCAGGAAATTAGCTTTTTCCACTCAAGTAGTTGTTATCCATATGTCCAGTATTGATGATGTTGACCATATTTTCCGTAGTCTCTGAATATGGAATCCAGTGAAGTCCGTAATGTCTTCAATATCAGAGGTTGGCAGGGAAGATTCTGAGAAAATAGCGGCTGTTAATTCTTTAAGTCTTCCATATCAGGTTGGCAGTGAAGATATTTTGGAAGAAAAAAACAAAATGGCTGCCTTTATACATGTCGGATTGAATATTTTGAGCTTTCTGATTGGTTAACCCTTCTATTGGTGAACTATAAAATGAGTCAGCTCATTTTGACTGGCTCACTAGTGCATGACTGTACCCAAAAGTTCTAACAGATGACGCCTTCCTTCCTAACGTTTTTTTTTATCTTGTGTAATGTCAACATATTGGTTATTTTAATTTTTCTCCCTTAGTCTTACATATGATATCCCTTTCAGCTCTTGCTCGCTAGAAGTTCTCAAGTAATGTATTTTATGTTATTTAGTGCAGTATTTTCTTTGTGATTATGCAGCACCAGTCCATAAGGTTCGAAGAAGTGTGGTTTTGTTGAAGGTCTACAGCATCCACTCGCTCAAACCCATTTTTAACCATTGATCTTAGAAAGCGGATGTATACAGCTGACAGGTGAGATAATGAACATATTGCTAAAGATTGGATATCAACTTTAGTAAAATCTTTGATTAAAAAGTAAATTATCTAAACTAATTTCGAGCAGAAGAAAATATTTGGTAGAAATCAATGCTCTTCAGACGTAAGTAATTCATACTTATTCTAGTAGTCATTTTAAAATGTGCTCCACGTGTTTGAAAGCGTGATTTTTCCTGTTCACATATTGTCAGATATTTGGCTAAAAACTGGCTATCATCTCGTAGTCACAAGATTGATAGCCAGGTTTACTGGTGGCTCTGTAATAGTTTGTTCAATAAGAGTAAATCTTTTAACCCTACGCTCTTCACGTAGTTTGAGGTGTTAACATCTTCTGCGGATATAACAGAATGTTTTGCTCGTAATTATTCTTCAAAGTCTACTCTTGTTTCATCTGGAGTATTTTTGATTGACATTCAACTCCTGGGTATGACGATAAACTACATCCGCGTGCTGGGTAAGACGATAAACTACATCCGCGTCTTGGGTGTGACGATAAACTACATCCGCGTCTTGGGTTTGACGATAAACTACACCCGCCTCCTGGGTATGACGATAAACTACATCCACGTCCTGGGTATGACGATAAACTACTGTCGCGTCCTGGGTATGAAGATAAACTATATCCGCTTCCTGGGTATCGCGATAAACTACATCCGCGTCCTGGGTATGACGATAAACTACAGCCGCGTCCTGGGTATGACGATAAGCTACATCCACGTCCTGGGTATGACGATAAACTATATCCGCGTCCTGGGTATGACGATAAGCTACATCCACGTCCTGGGTATGACGATAAACTATATCCGCGTCCTGGGTATGACGATAAACTACTGTCGCGTCCTGGGTATGAAGTTAAACTATATCCGCTCCCTGGGTATCGCGATAAACTACATCCGCGTCCTGAGTAAAATGATAAACTACGTCCAACAGAAAGGCCTCTGATAATACGTTTTTGAAAAAATGATGTTGCCAGGTGTACATTTTTGAAAAATTATATTACCAGCTATACATTATTGAAATAATATTGTTACTGGCTATACGTTTTTGAAAAATTAATATTACTAGCTATACATTTTTGAGGAAAAAATATTAACAGAAATAGATTTTTGATAAAACAAAAAATATTACCAGAAAAAAAAGCTGTCGGCATTAAATGACCCATTGAGGTTGATATGCCGTAAAACAAAACAAACCAAACCAATCTATTGGAAGTTATGCATATAATTCCGTCCGTGCTTTCTGCCATCATCTCTAAACTAGGTCCCCAAAATGGATGCGGATTTGTTGGCATGCCTGGAATAAACCTGAAGTAACGTGCTCCATTAATGTCTTCTCTTCTCTATCAAATCTACAATAAATGTGTTGCTCCATGCTTTGCCTGCTTGTGGGAAATTCTCTTCTATAGTGCCCTGCCTTTAATCCCGTGTTAATCACAACGGATTTCCGATAATGGATAGTCTACGGGCTTCCTGGGACAACTCAGCTACAAAATCTCACCGAGTCAGGAGAGTAGCTGAAGGAAGAAAAAGAAACAAGTTACCAACTAGGAATTACAAGTACTTTAAAAATCGTAGTGTAAAATATAAAAAAAAATCTCCCCTAACGCTGGATTAAGAAAGACGAACCGTTTGATCCTTCTAATTATCGACTATTAGCCATCTACTTGTTTTTGGTAAAGTACTATATGCTTTAATCAACTCGAAATTAGTTGAGCATATAACCACGGTGAGTCTTCCTTCCGATAAACAATATGGCCTTTGCTTTCTACGTCAGATTATAAAGTAATAACATTATTGCTGCGTCTATCAGGCTTTACCTCGAGTGTGTGAATTTAAGCACAATACCAGACAGGCGAATAGATGTCGTCAGTTTAAAGTTGTGCTAGATAGATTCAGCTGTAAATTCTATGCTAAGAGTTTGTTTTCCCGTAATTCTGGCTTGTGGAAATCCCTCCTCTCTACATGCTTTCTAACCAACTTTAATCTGCAAAAGTTTAAATGCCTATCGATATCTACACTCTTTCTAATCATTACTAATGTCTCAGTTCTTAATTCCTCTACACCATGTAACCTCTTGCTTGTTAGTGGCTTTATTGCCTTGCATGAGGTGATAGCGATTAAAAACAAGAATGGTGAAGCTCGGGTTGTTGTATTGGTCAACACGCGCAAACCGAATGCAGGACACACTTGCTTAAGTGAACAATGTTTAAGCCAATGAGAATTGATATTAAATACAAAATTCAGTATTTGTTCATCGGTAATTTTCGTCAACATTTAAGACAAAATATTTTACTTTATCGAAAAATACTTATTTTTCGAGTTTGATATTTATTTTATATGTGTTGCTTCTTTTAAGATAATGTGAGTTAAATTTATGATAAATCTTTGACCAGATATATACCTATGGAATATTATCCCCATGTGATAAAGGATATTCTCATAACTTTATCTGCTGTTGTATAGCTAGAGGCAACTGTGTGAATTTATGAGCATTTTAATACAAAATAATATCATATTTTATGTCTCCTGGACAAGAATTCACCAAGTTATTTTTTCCAAACTCCGGAATATAGATCGAAAAAATGCCAATGTAATGTAAGCTTTAGACACTCAGAAACGCATATTAAAACCTATCACTATCTATCTATCTATCTATCTATCTATCTGTCTGTCTGTCTATCTCTCTATTTTTCTAGCTCTGTATCTATATCTTTTTTTCTGTCTGTCTATCTTTTTCTATCTATCTATCCAGTTTCTATCTATCTATCTATCTATCTATCTATCTATTTTTCTAGCTCTGTATCTATATATTTTTTAGCTATCTATCTATCTGTCTATCTATCTATCTATCTATCTATCTATTTTTCTAGCTCTGTATCTATATATTTTTTAGCTATCTATCTATCTATCTATCTATCTATCTGTCTGTCTATCTATCTATCTGTCTGTCTATCCATCTATCTATCTATCTATCTATCTATCTATCTATCTATTTTTCTAGCTCTGTATCTATATATTTTTTAGCTATTCTATCTATCTATCTATCTATCTATCTATGTATTTCAGTCTGTTCATATCTATCTATACAGGGTGCAAAGGATAAATTGTGGTCAGAATTACGCAAAAATGAAAATAACACTGGCATCTCATTTTAACAGATATATTTACCAAACTTACACAAAAATATCTTTGAAATGCTACGGAGTAAATTTGTTCAATATATATATATATATATATATATATATATATATATATATATATATATATATATATATCTCTGTTTATATCTCTATATATAAACATATGGCCTCTGTCTCTTTGTTATCGAATTCCTCCTAGTTTTAAAGATAGACCCCCATAAACATATATATTCTGAAACAACATTACCCAGGGTACATGGATAAGTATATTTCATTTTAATGAAAGTTGGTATGCGGGGATACCCCACACCTATTTTTTCCGTTTGATATAAATTAAATTTGAGCACGGGAATAACACCTAGAGTTCTTGTATATGCATATTTAATTTTGATCGAAGTGGGGCTCCGGGGATCAAACTGCCTCCCCACTAAAATCTCTTTTCCCTTTGATCTAAAGGAAATTTAAATTTGAACAAGGCAATGACTCCTATCCAAAATATAGGAGAAACCAGACGATGAAAGTCACATTGACAAGAACATTTTGATCAAAGCGGGTCCACAAAACCCCACTGATTTTTTTTCCTTTTTATTTAAATAAAATTTAGATATTAACAAGAAAATTACTCCGAGGGTACTTTGATAAGTATATTTCATTTTGATAAAAAGGGTTCCAAAACTTCTACTGATTTTTTTCCTCTTTGATTTAAATTAAATTTAAATTTGATCAAGGTGATGACTTCTATCCAGAATATAGAAGGAGAAAGTCAGTAGAGAGAGGTCACATCGACTAGATCAAAGTGTGACAATATGGCCGGTAAGTTGAGCAAGAAATCACCAATCAGTGGGTACTGCTTTACAATACATGTTTTTGCGATAATTCGACTATTGTATCAATGTTGAAATATGCTCATCAATTCATTCAGTCAAGTATTGCATCAAATACATATCAAAGGGGTCATTTTAGGAAGGTTTTACAAAAAAACACCCCACTGAAAATTTTTCCCTTTCATTTATATTAAATTTAAATTTGAGCCAGAAAATAACTTATCCAAAATATAGAAGAAGAAAGCCAGAATATTTATATAGCGGGCTTATTATTAGTATCAGATATACAATCTGAATCTAATAATAAACCCACTAAATACATTCGCTTTACTACAACCACGCTATCCCGTAGACTTACCTGTCACATTTTTGATCTTAGTTCTATTAAACATTTCTTAGAATAGCATAAACATGTCCAGAATATTAGACAGATATTAATTTTGCACAATTATACTCACACATACACACAATAAAAATAAACTTCAGCTATCTACATTAAAACGAAGCAAACCACTGTCAACAAAATTACATTTCAAACTAGTCACAGCACATTACATTGCATCTAAACGTTGGTTCTGCTGTAATACTTTGGTCTATCGTGTAGCATGACGTTATAGAAACGCATCTTGAATTTACGATCTGAGTCTGCTATTCCGTTACCGTTAACGTCAGAATAACAAAATATAATCTTTGACAGGTGACATCTTTGTTGCATGTCCGTGTAAAAATTCTGAGGATGGTTCATGTGAGCCGAAATCTTAGCACCAACTTAATGAAAAAATATCCAAATTTTTGTCTTTATTTTCACCTGAAATTAAAGTAAACATTCGAATATATATATATATATATATATATATATATATAGAGAGAGAGAGAGAGAGAGAGAGAGAAATTTAAAGAAGTCTTATTGAAAATTCGCTAACTACGCAACAATTAACCGTTCAGTTCATGTAAACACCGTGGATAAAAGCCTCGCCTTGTTTGGTGATTGAAAAAATCAACCAAACTCTGTTAAATTCAGTAAATATATTTTTTTTTTTATAAAACTCAGCAAAAAAATTACATGTTCTTCTTAAAGGCCAAATTAAAAACAGTATTTGGCTAAATATTCGAGGCTGAATGGAATTATCGCTTAATTCTCTAGATTACTTATGCAGACATCTGATGATAAACAAGTTAGAATTTGCAAGTGGCGGGGAAGATAAACAATATTTAATTAGTCTTTCCTTTGGCAATGTTCCGGAAAAAATAGAATTAATGCGAAAATGATTGATTTAAAATAATTTCTCATCCTTGTAAAAAATGAAAGTACGTGTGTACGTCAGTTCGAAAATACACATATATCGGAAGCAATTTTATATATCATTTATATATGAATAAAACTTTCTATCTGTCTCAGTATATTCAGATCTATCTATCTATCTATCTATCTATCTATCTCAGTCTGTTCAGGTGTATCCATCACTGTTTATATCTCGGTATCATTCTCTATCATTCTCCCTGTCTGTCTATCTAGCTATCTGTCCTAGTAAATTAATATATCTCGGTATTATTTTCTTTCTACCTCTGTCTAACTCTCTCTCTCTCTCTCTATCTATCTATCTATGAAAATCTATCTATCTATATTAGTTTGTTTATATCAAGGTACTCTTATCTCTCTATCTCAACCTCTCTCTGTTCAGATCTATCACTGCTTATATCCCGGAATCATTCTCCTCCCCTTCTTCCTCTTTCTCATTATCTATCTATCTATCTATCTATCTATCTATCTATCTATCCTAGTCGGTTCATATCATAGGATATACACTCCTATCTTTTAAGGCCAATAAGTGAAGTACAAACAAGTAAGCGACGCCTTCAAACAAATCTCATAGTAGATACGAAAAACATCTCTACGATGTACGCTTAGTTGAACTCCAAATGACATGGAAATAGGTCAAGGTTGGGTTGCTCAATACATAACCGCTCAAAGCTCAGATAGGATTTGTGAGCCGATCACCGAATCGCCATAAGCCATAAAATCGAACACTAGAACAGTCAGCGGACAGATCTGCAAAACTGAACAGTCTGTGAACCAGTTCGGCTTCAAAAAATGTTAACCTGAAAACGCGTCAGTCAGCGATGATTTTCCCAGATACAAAGCCGTAACGAAGTCAGTCTTCTCTCGAATATCCTTGTTCACTATGTTTTAAAATTACTGCTATCGCACGATATCAGTTAGTAGTCACACATATTTCATTAGCACGTGCTTAAAACACACACACACATATTGACATACATATTACTCCGAAGTTTGCAGACTCACTTCAAACAAAATAACATCGACCTTTGCAGATTCGCATGCAAAAAATCACATCGAACTATTTCTCTCTTCATGGCCACAACTAAGAACATTAATTTTCAACAACCAATCCAGTTTATTCAAATCTCGCAATCTCTCTATATATCATACGTAAGATTTTTCTAACTCCCTATCACTATATAAATCAATAGTTTCATATCTTTCATTCTTTCTCTATCAAATCGCAGTAAAAACCTATTTTACACCCACATATCTAGCTTACTAACTGGTTAATTTTATATATATATATATATATATATATATATATATATATATATATATATGTGTGTGTGTGTGTGTGTGTGTGTGTGTGTGTGTGTGTGTTCATGCCACTCACTCTCTATACTTGATAATGCATATCAATCATCTGTCGTTGTATATATCTCGGTATCATTCTCTCTCTCTCTTTTCTATATATATATATATATATATATATATATCTCAGTCTCTACGCATGATGGATCTATCTATGTCTACGCATCATCTCTCAATGTTTATATCTATCTATGTCTACTCATTATCTATCTATCTATCTATCTATCTATCTATCTATGTCTACTCATTATCTATCTATCTATCTATCTATCTATGTCTACTCATTATCTATCTATCTATCTATGTCTACTCATTATCTATCTATCTATCTATCTATCTATCTATCTCAGTCTACGCATGATCGATCTATCTAAGTCTATGCATCATTTCTCAATATTTATATCTATCCCAGTCAAATGCATTATCTATCTATCTATCTATCTATCTTAATTCTGGGATTTCTTCTTAATCAATAGAATTCTTCTTATTATTATCAAATGGATATATCTACTTGACTGTACCCCTGTTGCTCAGAAATACTGTTGTATTTTGCATATAACAGCATTCCTTTGCTATTATTCTTAAAGTTGTTTCGTCATACGTTGTTCCGTTCTGGTATCAATTTGCTCTGTCCTTCCTATTTTGGTTATTGGGAATTTCATGTATTCTACTTAAAAATGCTTGCTTATTCCCCATGGTTAATAATAGACAAGGAAATGCACTTCCCAAAACCGTCAGCGAAAATTGGTTTTAACTGAGCCAATTCATTAAATATTTAGAAAAGTTCCTCTTACCATATCAGAAATAAAGCACTGAAAATAGAGTCTAAATCGATTAATCATTACGTTAGGAATCGCCTTTTAAATAAAGAAATATTCTGTGCTCTAAATTAATAGTGGATACGAGGGAATTTGACACTTGCTCCCGAAGGTGTTTGGAGCGAAGTCAGAAATAAACATGACAGTCAATCATCAAATGACAAAGAAATGTTTTCTGAATCCGCGTATCCTTCCGTTTAATGAAAAAACATGCTTCGTGATACCTTTGAAGAGTATATAATCAAAGTCATCAGACTAGAAAACCAAGTAACGAAGGACAACAGATGATATCAGTTCACTACGGCCGGCGACGTTTCCTCACCAAGATAAGTGACATTGACCCGTCTTCGTCAACATGCTACGTTACACTTAAACTATTGCCCACCAAGCTACGTGACATTCATCCGTCTTCCACTCCAACTTTCGTGACACTTACACACTTCATCGCCAAGCTACGTGTCACTTACACTTCCCGTCTCATTTTCTTCCTTGCATCTTTTTTCTCACATGTACATGCAAAGCAATCACATTTTTCGATCTTAACAAACAACTAGAAACAAGGAACTTTGACATTCCTACACCCTGAGAAAATATAATTGTAAAAACACGAAAATGAAATATCTTATATTTTAATATATCTTATATTTTAAAACCTTTCTCGCCTTTTTCTTTGCTGTGGATTGATTCAAATATGCGGAAGGTGCTTTTTAAAAAATACTACAGTTCGCTCAATACAAGGACCAAGAGTTACATCATTACAATGTATTCATTCGCTATAAGAATCTATTCGCCACCATTCGCCTCTACATACACTAAAATACCTCACACATACAAATGGCGCCTACCCTATGACTTAAAATTTCAATATGCACAATTAAACATTCTGTCGATGTTATGAAATAATGGGAAGTTGGTGATGATCCCAAAAACGAACTGAAAAAAGAAAGATATTAGCAAGAATCTTTAAAAATAAGAGTTATCACTGTATTCTGTCTTTCGAAAAATCAAGGGGCTTTCTTTCTAAAAGGGAGGAGAAAGAATAAAAAAATGGTCATTAGAAAATTTTCCCCCCAAAATACTGACTCAGTCGAAAATAAAAACACAGGCTAAAGCAAACTGGGGAGGTTGGGAATCTTGATTTGGATCGTAGGGAGAAGCCGGGCACAAGCCGAGAACGACATTAACTC
>CAHIKZ030001574.1:0-40000 GCA_903632075.3 Acanthosepion pharaonis | reverse complement strand
GACGAAGTTTCCCCACCACTTCTTTTAATAACACCAATATACGCAATCTACATAAACCCAAATTTTTTAAAATTAATCAGTTTTGTCTGACGATCGCTAAAGCGTGAAAATAAAAATATCATCTATCCAACCAAATATGTTAGCTCTATCTCTGATATTGAGCGCTTTCTAATAAGTACCGCGCATATAATATATAAATAATTATACATATATATATTTATTTATATTTGTATACACGTTTTACATATATTTCGCTCCCCTACGGGTTGAGCATTCGCGCTATTCTTTTAACGAAAATGGATAAATTTGACCTACGATACTCACTGAAAAACATTCCTATACCTACCCAGGCTTCATACAAACTCCAACTAAAAGAGAAAATCGAAAGTCTAATAAGACGAATGAGATGGAAGGCATATTTCTACCTCAACCATCCAAAAAACCAAACAACTGAAAAACCCGAGACATTCAACTTTAATACACAAAAAATGCCCACCAATATGCAAGAAAATGCTAAAATTCGAAGAGGACATGATAAACATAGTTAGAACCTTGAAATTCAAAAGACACTTGGACAATTTCCAGAAAAAATCATAGACGACAGGAAAAAAAATCTCCAACAATGTATTAATTTTGGCTGACAAAACCACAAACATATATACTATAGAACCTACAGCCTACAATCAACTCTTAACCAACAAAATTACACAACTATACAAAAAGACAAACACGAACACAATAAATATTATAAACCAAGAATCCAAAAATATAGCCACCAATTGAATATAGACGGAAGAGTAAACAAAATAGCTGAACAACATGCTTTCATCACGGCAAAGGACCACAATGCCAGTATCATAGAAAAACCCACATTCAGACTAATTAACCCGGCGAAGAGCGAGATAGGAAAAAATAGTAAAAAGATATTAGAAAATATCAACACCAGCCTAAGATGAAAAATTAGGTCTCAACCAGTGGAAAAACACCAACCATCATAGAGTGGTTGGTTTAAAAAATTACAAGATAACAAGAACAATTGTTTCACTTTCATCCAATTTGACAACTAAATACTTAAAACTCACGGACGGAGATATAAAAATAATCAAGCATTGCTCAAAAAAACATGTTCCACAACAATGAACCATGGGCAAAGAAACAAAACTACAACCTGTTTGACGTAACAATGGACTTTTTAAAGCTATATGCTGGTGTATACATATCCTATCATACCTGGCCAGAATCCTGGAGAAAAAAACACAGGATTATTGTAGAGATGACAGTCTTATCTTAAATAAGAGAATCCAATGGCCCCAAAGTAGACAAATTCAGGAAGAAAATAGTGAACGCCCTACACAAAAAAATATTGGATTCAAAATAGAGGTAAATACAGGCACAACAATAGTAAACTTCCTTTTTTCACTCTTAACCTGAATCGACAACAAATATGAACCATGCAAAAAAAAAATGACACCCAAACTTACGTACACACATCCTCCAACCACCCACCTTCTATCATCAAACAAATACCTTAACCAATCAGCCGCAGACTATCTGAGAACTCATCTAACATACACATTTTCAATAGCAAAAAAGCACCACACAACGAAGCACTAAAAGCAAGTGGTTACACACAACTACAACATATACCTCCACAGCCAAAACGCAGAAACAGAAAGAGAAACATTATCTGGTTTAATACACCATATAACAAAACCGTTAAAACGAACATAGGCAAAATATTCCTAAACTTATTAGAAAAACACGTCACTGAAGCAAACAAATTATCAAAAATATTTAACAAAAATAGCGTAAAGATCAGTTACAGCTGTACAAAAACATAACAGAAATAATCAAAAGCCACAACAAAAAAATGACAACCTACAAAAATGAAACCAAGAATCCAATATGCAACTGCAGAAACAGAACAACATGTCCACTCCAGGGAAATTGCCAACTTACGAACACAATATATAAGGCCAAGTTAAGTACAAACAACAACACTATGCACTAAATCGGTGCCACCGAAGGTCCATTCAACATAAATATAACAATCACAACCTTTCATTCAACAACAGGAAATATTCGAACAGCAAAACACTTTCTACATTTTATCCTATGGCAGCAAAAAGACAAAAATATCACACCAACAATAAGTTGGGAAATATTGAAAAAAACGCCCCTGCCTTCAACAAAAAATTATTTAAAAATGCCTACTTTGCCTACAATGAAAAAGTTTTTAATATCACACAAACCGCAAAAAAAACTTACTAAACAAAAATCAGAGATAATCTTCAAATGTAGGCATGAGAACAATTACCTATTATCCGAATTCATACCAAACGGATAAAATAAACAAACCACCAACAATCACAATTTAATTTCATGATACCATCAAAATAATTGCATCTATCATTATTACCATTGCACCACCATTATCAAATTAAATTACCACTTTAGCATCCTCCATATTTAACGTTTTAAACTAGTACGATGACTTATTTAGACGTTTCTTTCCCCAAAACTTTCTGTTAAATAACACCAATACACGCAATCGATATAAACCCAAAATTTAAAAAAATTAATCAGTTTGTTCATTTTATCGCTAAACAAAAAACCCAGGGTCACAAACTCACATCTATCAAACAAATATGTTAACTCTACCTCTGATATTGACTGCTTTAGTTAATAAGTACTTCGCATATAATATATAAATAATTATGCATATATATTTTATTTATATTTATATATATGCAGACATAGATTTCAACCACACACACACAAATGCACACACACACACACACACACACACACATATATATATATATATATATATATATATATATATATATTAAAATAAACTACATTTTATTGAAGAACCGAAATGAAAGGACAAATATTCAGGACAATTGAATAAACGAAACGCAAATTCGCAGAGACACTTTCATGGATGGTTACAATTGATTTTACTTTAAATTTATAGCAATCATCATATCATATATTCTTTCTCTGATCTTTTGTAATTTTAATTCCTTTAATTTAAAAAAAAGGAAAAAAAAAAATATTTTTAATACAAAAATAAAAAAAATATATGTATATATATATAAATATATATATATATATATATATATATATATATATGAAAAATAATATATATATAATAATATAATATATAATATATATATAAATAAAATCATGTATTTTCTCTTTTTATATATATATATATTTATGTAAATATATATTTGGAAAACAAATTTTGGAAAAAAAAAAAAACAATATATTTTTGGTAAGATTTTAGCATATTACTATATTTATTCTATATATATATATATATATATATATATATATATATATATATATATATATATATACGTTGTGTTTCGGTTTGCTGGATCAAATCGCGTTAATAACAATAAAATAATAATATATATACTAATTATAAATATATTTTAACTCTACAAACATTATTCGTTGTCTATTATACTATTATATATATATATATATAAATATATATATATATATATATATATCTGAGATACAATTGTCTTTTTGATTATAATTGTTAGGATATTTTTATATTTTATTCTTCAATTATATATATATATATATATATATATATATATATATATATATGATCCGCAGCCTTTAATTTTCGTCCGGCCGGAACCCAAGACGTTTTTTGGTTATAATGCCATTTGTTTTAGCAAATGTTTTACATTATTCTTCATATATCATTAAAAGTTTTTGTTGCCCTTCTTCAAACAAATAAAAAACACAAACTTTTCAAAAGTCAAGTCAAATTTTCCAAAAACGGTTTTATCGTCTCAACGCAAATAGTGAAAATCTATTTGAGACATTAAAAGAATATAACTAAAAATTGAAAACGCTCGGAATGTTTTTCGGATGGAGAAAAATTGTCATGAAATACAGGCAAATGTTGGGGCTTTTTCTAAGATTTAAACTCCAAGTCAAATGTCCTTGAAGGGGAGGGATGAGGCCTGTTTTCACTTTCAAGTCTTTCTACTCATTCAAAGGAAGTACTAGTTGGCTTTTCATTCCTTTATCTATAAATTCGTAAGAAGGCGATCAAGTTCAAAACTGAGAATACTTGTCGGGTGGCTGCAAGCACCATCTTGACAGAGATGCCTGCGCCCAACGTCAGTGTCAAAGCAATCAAAGCAAAGTCCAAATGCAAAATGTTCCACCCCACGCCTCGCGTTTGGCTTTCCTACGCTGCATGTTGTTAGGAGAATTCGAACTTAACGGTGATTGTGAGGGCCGCATCCCCTTGCTTTACCATCACTCCTCTGGTTTTGATGGACTGATAAAGGCAAAAAATAAGCCCATGGATTTGAACAAAAAAAATATTAACAAATGCCGTTCGACATCGGGGTCATTCCTCAATTCAAATAAATTTTATCTCGGCCTTGTCTTGTATCGGGAATTAAATGGAAAAGGCTGAAAAGCATCCGCAACTGAGGCCGGTTCTGTTTATCGGCGACCGAGTTTCGCTCTTTCTGGTCTTAGCCGCCAGCAGCGGATTATCTCAGCAACTCTGAGTTTTCGCTTACCTCACGATTGGTTCAGAATCGGCTCCATAGCGTTCAAATGAGGCTTGTCGGATTTTCCAGGACTGTCAACGATGTGACCTTGGCTTAGAGGCAAATTCTTGCCTCCTTCAACTAACACACGACACACACATATTATATCCATGTATCGAGATGACGTTTAGTATCGCTCTAAAAAATATATCCTATTATATACGGGCGTCGTTTCTAATATCTATATTGCCACATCATCTATGGTGATTTGACGACTCCTCATGGAGGAAACCTTGCGATGTGATCGCTATTCTCATCAGATCTGATCAGATTCAATCAGCATCAGTTCAGAATGAAGATTAGTACTGATAGGAAGCATTTGTTACTGACAGATATTAACGAAATTAGGGTAACTTTGGTGAGACTGGTTTGCCTGAACGGGACTAGCGTTGATTTTCTTTTTTTTTTTTAAGCCACCTCCTAATTCACAAGGGAGAATTTTCAACGATCTCTTCCTGAGTAAAATATATATCATATAACTATATCTAGTTAACGTGTGTGTGTTTGTGTGTGTTGTTCCTATTTTCAGTTTTTTTTTATTTATCCTTTAATATTTCCCAACCACCCCTGTTTTATTGGGCCCGCCCTATTCATCTCGACTGGGTCAGTTTTTGAATTTTCTAATGCATATCCTTTTTATCTTTATACCTATCCTTAGCCAAACTAGCCTCTTGATTTTGTTGGAAACACAAAAGTGTCACGTCTGCTATAAGTTTTCCCGCAAGTTAAGGTGGCTGGACGGATCCTTTGAATACTATTCCTTTCATTTTGGGGGTCATCATTAAAACACATCATTTGCATGATAAAATTCATATGTATATATATATATATATATATATATATATATATATGAAATTTTTTTTGAATGATTAGCTAAAACAAAACAATATAATATTTTTATAATCCATAGAAAAATAAATAGTTTAAATACCCTTTAAAAATTGGATAACCCTTTATGTAGTCGTCAAAAACAAAATTTTACTATTGGTTTTTATATATAATATTTATAAGCAAATATAATTATAAATATATATATATATATATATATATATATATAAATATATATATTTATATATATATATATATATATATATATTGACATATATAAAAACTAACTCTATACTGATACTTATTATTAACACCCAACACACGCCTACCCAATTTAAACAATTTGCCCTAGCTGTTACCATGGAAATTTTGATTTCAATTTTTAAAACACGTAAATTTCAGATATACGTTATTCCAAAAAAAAAAAAAATTCGCTTGAAGATGGAACAGAGCTTTTTTTTAACTCAATTTAATTCAAAAAATTATATTGAAGTTTTCGGCTCATGTTTTGAAACATGAGACTTCTTATGTCGCGTTTTGGAATCATATTTTTAAATAAATAATATATATATATATATATATATATATATATATATATATATATATATATATATTTGTACAATTGTGCATATTCGTATTTTTAACGCATGCGACTTTTTTTCGGTAGGTGCCCAGTGTGTGTGAGGGATTTTGGTGTATGAAGGATAAATAATGACGTATAAATTCCCATGGTGAATGCGTATATTGTAACGAATAAATGGGCCGTGAATCCGATTAACTAGGTATAAGACAGCTAATGATGACCAACCTTGACCCATCTTTCCACTTTTTCCGGCTTTGTTTCACAATTACTGCATCATAGTTATTATAAAACCCAGGTTGTGTGTGTGTGTGTCTGTACGTTTATATATTGAAACGGATTTCCTACATTTTCCAACCGATTTCAACAAAACTTCACAGGACTACGTGTAAGTTGTCTTGCAGTGGTTCTGACAGCGCCAAAAATGGGGAAAACACTTTTTTTTTTGCAAGAAATCAATTTGAAAACACGATTAAGAGACATCGCGAGAATGAAAGGGTGACAACTCATATTGAGTTATACTTATTATAAAACCCAGGTTGTGTGTGTGTGTGTGTGTGTGTGTGTGTGTGTGTATCTTCGTTTATATATGAGATCAGATTTCCTACATTTTTCAACCGATTTCAACAAAACTTCACTTTTTTGGGCAGGTAATGTTTCTTATTGTGTTGCACACTTTTTTCTTTATTTTTACATTCAGAATGCTTTAAAAATTCCATTTACAAGACAATTGTTTATAATAAAATTCTATTCAATCGGTAGACTCATAACGATTGAAAACAATGTTTTTGTTTGAGTTTTGGTTTGACCAATTCGTCAAAAAAAAAAAAAAAAAAAAAAAAACAAATTAAGACATGCGTGTCCGTCAACCTTAAACAATAATCTTTGTCAATTTTATTTTTCAGTCTTTATGATGGTCGATACTTGATCTATCTCTTACTGTTAACATCACCGGGCAACGCCGGGCTCTACTGCTAGTCAGTAATAAATCTTTGACTACAAAGCATTTCGCTTTGATTGGCTTGATTGAATAAAGTCGAAGGACGAAACGCATAGGCAAGGACAAAGAATTTCTTTTCCAATTGTTATTTTAAACCACATAATGATATATTGATAGGTAAAAATTTGTAGTTTTTATTCATGAGTATACTGGTATACATTCGTCTGGCTTATACTTAAATGTCTAGCTGGAACCTCTGTTGTGATTGCATTTATGTCTATATGTAAACATTAGTCGGATTTATATTTGAATTGTTAGTTAGACATTTCTAGGGTTTATAATTAAGTATATTATATGGGACCATTGATCGATTTTATATATGAGCCTACAAGTATCCAACCGGAAGCTAACTGAGTTTGTGAGATTGCGAGGGATGCATTTAGAGTACTCTAAACTGACATGCCCAGGTGACTAATGGCAACAGGAACACTGAAGGAAGCGATATATGCAATCGTGTTAGGCGGGCATGGAATTCAGCTGTGAATGATTTTATTTACACACATGAGTGCTATCTCGTGTATAATTGGCTTCGAAGTTTATTACACGTACGTTGATCAGAGTATCGTCTGTGTGACATACGTTTGAAATGCTGATCAATATTGCACTTATCATTCAATCTTTTGTACCAAAGAATATTTCCTCTTATTTCAAGAAGGTCTGCTTTTTTGGATATTGGAACTACTGGCACACCTAGAAAACTTGGTAAAAGAAGAAATTACCTGCAATCAAATGTAAACAAAAGAGAAACTCTATGGTTGTCGACAAAAGAAACAGCCCAACATGCTAACTGGGGATGACCAAATTAAACAAGTAAAACAATTAAAATATCTGCGAATTGTTTTAAAAAGCAGGCGGCAAATATGGCACCGAAATCCGAAGAAACACTGGGATAGCTAAAATGCCTTTCAAAAATTAAAAATAAAATCTCGCGAGAAACAAAGAAAAGAGGCAGTTGTTCTGATCAGTTATTCTCCTTGATACTTTGATAGCATGAATTATACAAAATACTAGATTAGTTTTACTGTTGAATTAGTTAGATTCAACTATATGTAATCTATATATATATATATATATATATATATATCTGTGTGTGTGTGTGTGTGTGTGTGTGTGTGTGTGTGTGTGTGTGTGTTCTATATAAATTGATCCTGGATTAATATATATATATATATATATATATATATATATGTATATTCATTTTTTGGAAGTGCTATCTGATGATCCGGCGTCTCTTAAAAGGGCTCTGGTGAAATAAATTATTATAATGGTACCTTAAAGTGGTCGGTTTTTTTTCTTTAATTTATATATATATATATATATATATATATATATATATATATATATATATATATATATATATATATGAACTTTATTTTAATCGTTCATAAGCTTCTGGTCCTTAGCTATGATTAATTAATGCTGAACATGCCATTTTCGTTTATGATCGATTGCAATTTTATTAAATATGTAGTTGTTATTTTAAACATTAATTGTTTTTAAAATAGTAGGATTATTTTTTATGCTAAATTAAAAAGAAAAAAAAAAAACACTTAATTTTTTTTTCAGAATATAGAAAAAATTATTGTACTAAACTATGCACTCTAGTAAAATAAACTGTACATACTAACTCGATAGCAGGTTAAACTCCTCCCGAAAAGTTGGTTTCGAGCCGTCAATGTATGACTTTTTTAGAGGGTGTGACGGACGGATAGACACTCTCTCTCTCTCTCTCTCTCTCTCTCTCTTTTCAATATATATATATATTTTATATATATTTATTTTTTTTTAATGTATCCACAAACTGATTTTTTTATATTCGTTTTTTTATTGTCTCTGGTGGAGATTTCTCTTTGACATTCATCGTACTAACGCAAACATCGATGTTGCAGACGGTTTTTTCAGCTATTTATTTGTATGTTGAAATCTTTTTGAAGTATCCAAATATTTTTATAAAATTCGTTTTTTTTGAAAAAAAAATTTCTCTCTATCTATCTTATCTTATTTTCTATCTGTTCGGTTTTTTATATATATTCCATTCTTTTGAAGTATCCACTATTTTTTTTATGTAGCGTTTTTTTCCTGAGGTTCATAAATATACTTTCCATGTTATTGTTTTTCAGCTATTTTATAAGCCCTCTTAGTCGTATTCTAATGCTCTTTCTCAGTTATTTTTGATAAAACTGATGTCCGTTATTTTCTCTGTCTTCATTCTTTGTCTGCTTTTTATTCACTTTAACTGCATTTATAATTTGCTTTACATCATTTCAGTTTTGTTTCCATTTTTTCTGTGTTTTTTTAAATTTTTAATTTTTAATTTATTTATTTATTTATTTTTTTTTTTATTTTTTTTTTTTTTATTTATTTATTTATTTATTTATTTATTTATTTATTTATTGAGTTGTGGAGTAATGGGTAACGGCTCGGAATGAAAAACCGTAGAGTCGTGTTCGAATTTCCCTTAGAGTCATTACATTCATTTATGCGCAAATCCCTTTCGGAAAGGCCTGAATCCATTTTTTTCTCTCAATATATTCGTTGAATAGCAAGACAGACTGGGTGAAAACCAGTCTACCACAGAAAGAAGCAACAGGGAATATCTTCTGCTTACTTAGTCTTGAATCTAAAGAGACATAATCGTCCAAACGTATATCAAATACGTCGCTTAACTGACTGAATATGCATCTATTAATTCATTTGTTGTGATATTTTATATTGGAATTTCATTCCAATTTTACTTTTTCTTTTGTCTTAATTAATCTCTGCTTTTTGAGATATTTTCCTTCTCTTTCTTTTCTCATATTATTTACTCTTATTTACCTTCGATTTTCTCTTCATTTTCCATCATATTTTTCTTTTCTTCATAGCGAAATATTTTATTATAGAGTGTTTTCGTTCTGTATTGTCATGATAATCTTTCTGTCTCTGTCATAAATATTTTCTTTCATTCTTCGATAGTTTTCATCCTTTCTTCCCATAAACATTTTTTCTTTCTATCCCAAAAATATTTTCTTTCTTTTTTTTTTCTCATCATAGGCAGTTTTCTCTCATAATTATAAATATATTTAATACATTCTTAGGAATATTTTTCTCGTAATTTTATTATTCTCATCATAAATATTTTTTGGATGTATGATCAAAAAGTATCAGGACTCGTGGTATAAAAAAACAAAACTACAATTGATATCTATTCGGCATTTAATTTCCTTCGAAGTAGTCCATTCTGAAGCCACACACTTTATTCAGAGTCGTTTCCATTGACGGAAGTATTCCTGAAATCCCCTTTTTTGGGGGATAGCGATCAGCTGTCTCATTGCATGCTCATGGATTGCCTCGACGTCATGAGATTTTGCGAGATTTGATGTTTGAAGAGGAAAACTTCGAAACAGATGAAACCTGGGGAATACGGTGTTTGACGAAACTAGAGAAAGTGATGGACCCTCTGTGGTGTGATGAAATGACCACACTGTACACAATTTTCTTCCAAGGACTGCTATAAACAATGAATGTGAGGGAGAATGTTATAACTCAGTGTGTATGAACGACAGAGCTCAAGGTCAATCTATGGCTTTAATTTTCGTACTTTAGTTTCATTTCAGAGCAACTGGACCAATAGTTGTTCATCAAACTCGTACTTGTGTTGGGGACGTGCAGAATTTATTAATTATGCTTGAAAGAATCAGAAGGAATTTGTGTAGGTTGCGTGACTTTCTGCATCCACAACAAATAAATAAACGAAATTTAAAATACGATTAAGAACAAGACATATTCAATTAGAAACTAATATAACATTTATATACAATTCAAAACAATATACAAGGATAAGTGGTATATGTTATGTTGGCAAAATGTGTATGATGTTTTAGATTTCAGAATGTCTGTCTTTGTAATCGTTCGTTTATTTACAGTCTTTTTAGGTTTGTGTTGATATTAATATTTGTCGATATTAAGTGTCTTTTTAGAAGGAGTTCGGAAGGAGTGATCTACCTTTGACTGTAATGTTTTTAAGGTCGTTCGCACATAGATATTTACTTAATAGGTAGTGAATATAATTCACTTTATATAAGCAATGTTTGAGAATCGATGTCCACAGAGTTGATTGAGTTTTGATCGTGAGTGAGTCAGCGCTGATGTACCTTTGAGCGGTAAATCGTGATTTCGAGTGACGTGGAGTATGTTGGCAATTTCTCTGTGGGTGTTTGTTAATGACTGCTTGGGGCAGTCGGCGTTTACTTTTATAAGACCTAAAAGTCCGAAATTGGCTTCAGTTTTGGCGCAATTTCTTTTTTGCACGCGAACTTTCAGTAATGAACCAATGAGATTGGTTGATTCGCCTAGTACGGTTTTTTATTGGTTGGAGTTTTCCGTGCGTAGGCGTAAGATATAGACTGTTCTGTTGCTAGGGGTGATAGGTAAGAAAAAAGACGAGTCTACACTTCTAAGTTACCAAAGGCGCCTTTATTCTATGTTAGCACAAACTTTCTTTTGCTTATTAATATTAACGAAGTGTGGGATTATGGCTCTCCACAACTTTCTATTCCTTGTGTCACTTAACAGTGATTCCCCCTTTGCCAATCCTTCCTCTTCACGTCTCGCCACCCATTCACCCATACTCATTATGTGTATGTTTCTTTACGCTCCCTTGACCTCAGTAAGCCTTGCAAGGGATAGGTTTTCCAGGATCTCCTTCAACATTATGTATTCTAGAAATTTTAGATATATCTTTCTGATTAGCAGTGTTATTTTTGTTCCCATTTTGGCTAAGATTTCTTCGTTGCTTCCTCGCTCCGTCCATAGAATTCTCAGTATCATTCTGTAGAACAACATTTTTGCTGCCTCTTGTTTCCTCTTCATTTACGGAGATTCACTGACATATAAGAGACAGTCTATTACGCAGCAATCCAGCACTATGTTATTCATGTCTAACGATGTTTCGTAGGACTTTGGTTAGCTTTTGAAATTCATTTCTCCTAGTCCAATGCATGTTCGGATTTCGGTGTCACATTTTCCATCCTCTTTTAATATATTATGATTCTTATTGTTTCTAAGTGCCATATGTTCTCATTTTTGTTGTATTCATAACATTCTCTGACTTATTATTCTATTTCCTAACTTGAAAAGGTGAAAACCATCGGTCAATCAGAGTAATGACTCATATAAAAAACTTTTTTTTTTCCAGGCTTTCAGATTAAACGTTTACCCATATTGACACCATTTTTTGAAAGAATCACAGAAAGAATTCTTTCAGTTATTCAGCTAGAAAGAGAACAGGTTAAAATAATTTTGTGCCGGCCCACATAGTACTTTCCAACTGAGCAATGGTGAGAGGATAAAGATCATTCAGCCCTTCAGTAATGATATCAACATTCATATACAGGCTTCAATCTTCAAATTTCATTCAAGAACCATCAAGAGAATGGTGAATAAGCTTAAAAAGAGGGAACAGTAGACTGGAAAACTGAATCAGGATGTTAAAACAGGAAGAGAGATCATCATTTCAACTTAGAACTAAATACATTCTTATACTTCAAAGTAGTCTTCAGTAGCGTTATAAAAAAAAACTCGAAACATTTCAGAAAGATATCTTTAATAATTTCTAAGATACAACGGTTCAAAGATTAATCTATTGGAGAATTTTGCTGTTACAGGATTTGGACAATTTTGCTGTTACAGGAATTAGACAATTTTGCTGTTACAATTGGTATAAATAAAGATCAGGAAGAGTTAGTTGAAATATGTCGGACATATAATAAGGAATGAGGTCTTAGGAAATTTGATACTCACTGGAGAGATTGACAACAAGAGGTACTTGAAAAAATAACGTATAACCTAGCTAGAGAACTTAAATAAATGAATGGCGGAACTGGGTGTAGAAGAGATAACAAAAAGACAAAATTTACTAATAATTGCAAAGTACAGGAAATTATCGACAGACTTGATTACCAACGTCCTGAAGGGACATGCTACTTAAACGAAGATCAAGTTAGTAAATCTTTCTTTGTTCTATTCGTATTTTTTCTATGTATCATTCTTCATTTTATTTGTAAATATTTTTCTTTTTCTTTCATGTTACTCATTTTGTATTCGTAAATCTTTCTTCTATTGTAAAAATGATTTCTTTATTTTTTATTCTTCATTATTCTCCTTCTTCGGTTTAAATTCGAAAATATTCTTTCTTCCTTATCGTCGAAAATATTTCTTTCTTTCTCAACATAAATAATTTCATATTTCTTTGAAATCATCATTTTTTCTTTTATTTTTATCAGAAACCGATTTTCTGCGATTAAGCGTGAAAATATTTATTCGCAGCTTTACTATTTTTTAATAATTATTATTTTCTTTACATTTTTTTGTTATGAATATTTGTCTTCCTCTATAATTTTAAATAACACTTTTCTTCATACAATAGACAAAGCTTTTGTGATTTTTTGTTGATGTTGTTGTTGAGAGAAAAAAGAAGTTTTTCCTTTATTGTCGTGATTTTTTTTTGGTATTTGTATTTTATTATATTTCTATTACTTTTAACACATTTTGTTAAGATAAATCTTTTTTTTTTAAATTTTTTGTTATCGTGTTTCTTTTGTATTTTTTTAAGATTAAGTCTCTTTCTTTTTTTCTTTCTTTCTATATTTCACTTTCTTTCTTTAAATTCACTTATGAAACTAATTCTTCCCTCTCCCATTCTTCAAATCTTTCTTTCTTATCATAAGTTCTTCTCAGTTCACATATTAACCAAATTTATTTATTTATTCTTTCTTTCTTTTCTTTTATCGTCTTTATATCATTCTTATCAGTAAATTTATCAAACTACTTTTTTCATCATAACTTATTTTAATTTTTCAGATCAACCATCTTTCTTTCTTTCTTTCTTTCTTTCTTTCTTTCTTTCTTTCTTTCTTTCTTTCTTTCTTTCTTTCTTTCTTTCTTTCTTTCTTTCTTTCTTTCTTTCTTTCTTTCTTTCTTTTGTTTCTTTCTTTCTTTCTTTCTTTCTTTCTTTCTTTCTTTCTTTCTTTCTTTCTTTCTTTCTTTCTTTCTTTCTTTCTTTCTTTCTTTCTTTTTTTTTCTTTCTTTCTTTTCTTTCTTTCTTTCTTTCTTTCTTTCTTTCTTTCTTTCTTTCTTTCTTTCTTTCTTTCTTTCTTTCTTTCTTTCTTTCTTTCTTTCTTTCTTTCTTTCTTTCTTTTTTTCTTTCTTTCTTTCTTTCTTTCTTTCTTTCTTTCTTTCTTTCTTTCTTTCTTTCTTTCTTTCTTTCTTTCTTTCTTTCTTTCTTTCTTTCTTTCTTTGAATGACAAACATGTATTGACGTAATAATACAATTGGTAATACGATTAGTAGATCCAGAAATGCGGTTAGTATCAATAATAATATATATATATATATAGTCTGGGAAATTCAGTATCGAAGTATGACTTCCTTCTGAGTCTACGCAACTGTGACTCCTACAAAGCGGTTACCTCACACTCTCACTCTCTCACTGCCTTACTGTCACCCGGGTATTCACCGGCAGCAGTACAAGTATACACTGGGCGAGTCCACTAGTATAAAAAAGGGGTGGACCCTTTAACACTTTCTTTATAAGAAATTAATTCTTATCCTTTCCCTTCTCCCTCGTTCTTATAGCTTTCTTTCATTTCACTTGTCAAACTAATATTCTTTCTTTCTTTCTTTCTTTCTTTCGTTCTTTCTATCTTTCTTTCTTTCGTTCGTTCGTTCTTTCTTCCTTTCTTTCTTTCTTATAATTTATTATCATTTCCCTTATTGATAAAATCTCTTTATTAATTTCTGTCGTCATTTCGTTTCTTTATCGCATTCTTATCATTAAATCTCTTTCATTTCACTTATTCACCGCGTCTTTCTTCCTCCTTTCATTTCTTCCTTCCTTTCTTCTTTATTAAATCTTTATTTAACTTCCATCCTCCATTTTCCTGTTCCTAATTCAAACAAAGTTTTTACATTCATTAACACTTCTCTTTTTTTGTTCTTATTAAAATGCGTTTATCAATATTTATGTTGTAATTATTTCACACGTTTAGGTGCACGTTTACTTTATCTTTTTCTTCTTTAACACTAAACATCCTTCCAATATTCGTTCATCAATTCTTGTTCCATTGATCATTCTCTAGATATCGTTTTTCTCTTATATTTTATACTGTAATATTTCTTGTACATTTAATGCAGATTCTGTTACCTTTTTTTTACATTTACGTAAACATCTTACACACCTGAGGATTTTTTTGCTATTCTTTTTCACAAAATAATGTTTTATTACTATTTAGCCCGTTATTTTATTTGCCAGCAGAAAAAAAAAGCCAGGAATTAATTCCTTTTTCTATTGGTTTTCTTTTATCTTTTCAATTTCCCAAATAGCAAAAGTCATTTACTGACAATTTTTCAAGTTCTTATTTTTTTTATCATTTTTATTATCTCTCCTTAAAACTGTTAATACGTAGCTTTTCTTTTTATCGATTCTTCCTGAGGATAGAAAGATTGTTATTGCATAAATATTTTTGCTATTTCTGTAAATATTCCGTTGAAAGTTTCACCTAAATATTTCGCTTAGTTCATTTGACTTTTCGTCGCAACCTTTCCTCCTGTCTTCGCAGTCATCAGCGCCAGAGGAAAACAGATTTAAAGAATTCCCGAGAAAAAGATGCTTCAAAGTAGACAAGTCTTTCTCGCTCGCACATAAACTAGCGTTTAAAAGGCTACCAGCTATCACATCAATATACATCATGAGCATATAAAATGGCCGACGATATGAATCAGCAAAAAGATGTACACATTAAATATATATATATTTATTTTTTTTCCTTTGAGAGCAACGCTTAAATAATGTGTTTATTAATTGAAATATAGTAGGGACTTGTTTTTCATACATTAATAAGTAAGTAAATAAATACATAGAAAAGTCCTAGGAAGCTGTGATTTTTTCCTTAATTTAATTAGGTTTTTAATCCGATGTAAACGTAAGAGATCTTATATATATATATATATATATATATATATATATATATATATATATATATATATATTATAAATTAACTGATTAAAAATATGTTTTATTTTTCGTTTTTCTAACCATGTTTCAAAAATGGATGCTAAAAGCTTCGAATTTAATTTTGTAATTAAATTAAAAACATTAGTTCTTTTCATCCTCATGCGAATTATGGAGTATTATTTATTCGTATAATAGTATAAAATGTGGCCAAGGCCTAAAAGGGGTTTTCATTTCTTTCTTCTTTCTGTCTTAATTCTAAACTTAGCTAGTCACAGACACGGACCCAAACATACCAACAATATTCCTATCAGCAAAAATCATATTCACTCCTTTCTTTTCTTACTGCGTCCACCTTTTAATACCTCAAATTCTCTATGAAATCCCTTGTAGTCCCCATATGTACATTTCAAAGTCTGTGGGGAGGGGATAAAACAACAATTTAAAAACCTCCAATGATTATTTAAAAATATGGTTTAAAAATATTTACATTTTTAAAAAACAAAGTAGGGTTAGTAATAAATAAAAAAAAAAAACACAATCCCTAAATGTAGCAGAAACATCAGTTAACTGGACGAAATAATTTTGGGAATATAATATTATAAAAAACAAACAAACGCGCCCACAAAGACGCATTCATTTAGACACAATAACAAATACGAAAACGCGCACACGAAATCGAAAGTCATCCCGCAACAACCGGAGAACTGACATCACTGACCACCTAACGAGGGAGGGGATGGGGAATAAAACGAAAGAAAGATAGGGACTTAAACAAAAGAAAGATAGCGAATTTTGGAGTAACTTAATTTTAAATTCACTGAGTTTTAAAGGCATGGCAAAAATTCATAATTCACTGTTTCCAAGGATACAGAGAAGTCCATTCATCCAGACAAGGGGTGTTAGCGTGTTCATTTTCATTAACTTTTATTGTATCAGTTTTTAGTTACATTCGAAAAAAGGGTAAAGTTTAGATAGCGGTAGGGATGTATTTTTCGACAAATTCTGACTTCCGTTAAATGCATGACGTCTGGGTGTTTTAAAATTTTATTGTTAACGGCAAAAAATTCTTACGACATTTTTTAATTTTTATTGTATATTATATATATATATATATATATATATATATATATATATATATATATATATATATATATATGTTAATAAATACACATATAACTACGTTTGATGTGCTATTCGAGTTTCGTTGGTTACCCAATATATCGGGCACGAGATCTCTCTTATTGTTTATTTTAAAAACTTTTAATTTAATTAAATTTAATTAACGAAATTCGATTCGCATATCAAATGTAGGTATAAGTGTGTATATAAACGTATATTTTTTAAATCTGTCTAATCACAGTGAGCACAATTATGCCCACACCTTTTGGCGAAATTTGGTAATTACTTATTTGTTTACCAGCGTATGCACGCCAACACACGCATATACTATCGTTAATATCTAGTTATCATATTTACTTACGCACATAACTATATATATATATATATATATATATATATATATATGATAGATAGATAGATAGATAGATAGATAGATAGATAGATAGATGCAGAAATGATCTAAATAAAGAGATACTGTCAACCATATATATAAGCAATTACGTACGAACACAGGTAAGCATATAACTATTTACTTAATCAATGGTGTAAACAAAACAATGCTCAAAATGAGTAAAACAATGCTATAAACTTTATATTCAGAATTACACATATACCTACGTTTAAAGTATCACTATTAATTATAGCTTATATATATATATATATATATATATATATATATATATACAATTCAACAAATGTTGGGGGGATTTCACACACACACACACAACACACACACACACACACACACACACACACACATTGATATATATATATATATATATATATATATATATATATATATATATATATAATTTTAAACAAATACAGAGAGGGAATGTAGGAGAGATGAAGGTAATTATAAGGAGAGAGAGAGTGATAGAAAGAGTTAGACATGAAGCTCTATTTCCTAAATTAAACCTATTTTCAATATTGCCTACATATACGTAAACTCATAACTGTTGTCACTAATTAACTAAAGTTTATCTTCTGCATATTTATTTTGAAACTGAGTACCTCTCACTAGTAACAAACACACACACATACATATATATATATATATATATATATGTGTGTGTGTGTGTGTGTGTGTTTATGTATATATTTGTGTATTTAGGCATAAATCTATCTTTCATATACGATTCATTGAATATAACAGACAAGGTGGTTTGATTTAGTCTTTCATGCAATTTCTCATATAATCTTTTTTTCTTTTCGGAGCATATAGTATAAAACCTGTCCAATTGTCCTTTTTTATCAAACGCTTTCGGCTAAACATTTACCCATTTTCAACTTTGAAATATATTAACTGTTAAAAAGAAATAGTTTGGTGTATGTATATGTTTATATAATGTTTCAGTTTCATAACACAATCAAGATATTGTGTCCATCTTCATAGTTGATATTATTGAGTGTTTTTTATGTTTTTTATTAATAAGGCTTCCATTATTTTTAGCTTTTTCATACATGTCGATGATGATATTATATTTATTGTTATCAACAATTACGTTACGAATAGGATCCATCCTAATTTTTCCAGCGAATACCGTCTTAGATATAAGATAGGTGTTATTAAAAATTTCCTTAAGAGAGCGCGCTAAAATTCTTCTCGCTCGCTTTTCTTTAAAGAATTAAATAACATAAAACAAACGCTTATTAAAAACGGATTTCCTAATCAAATATCCGATTTCCATATTAGGTATTTCTTCTGTCTAAGGTAGCCAATAGCAACGACGAGAATAGAAACATAAGCAATAACATTAATATTATTTTATAAAAATTAGATGAACGAAAATTACAAACAAGATGAAATTAGAATTAGTGGGATGTATAAGCTTAATTTCGGTGTTGTTTAAGAAGTTGGGTTTGTGATCTTTGTACAAGATATAGGAATCTTTAATATGTATTTTCCGTATTTTGTCAGCAATATTCAAATTGTTGGCTACATCAGTTGCCAACTTATTCATTTCAATTTTCCTATTGTGATGGTTAAGATGTTCTGGTATTTAGATGGGTCACATTTAAAAATGTACTTAGATTTGTCTGCTCTGAGCCAAATCTTATTCGAATTGTTAATCACCTTAATGTCCTTGTAACGTTTTTCTTGGAAAGAGTTAATGTTTTTCCTAAATTTCATATTTTTTTATTATACTAAAAAGAAATACCCAGGCTCTCGTTCATACCCATAATATGATTCCAGTAATAATGCCTTCTTCTTCTCCCCATACCTCCCAAACTGATATCATAAATAGTTTGAAAAATCCTGCGAATTTTAAGATTAAAATTCGTAGGTGAAAATGGACATTAACTAAAGGTAACTTAAATCCAATTGTAAAAAAGTAAAAATTGTCCTGTTTAATGAAAATAGATATTGAGCGCTCTATTGTGAGTCAGTTTTAAGAAATTTAAAATTATATGTTGTACTAATAGAACTCGCCTAGATAATTTCTACCCATAATTGGTCTATAATTTCTATAATTGAAACAGAAGCCATTGGTTTATACCAACGGCTTTCCTTATTTCATTCTCCAATTCACTCTCGTGTAGTCATGTGTGACGTCATGAGATGCGGTGCGATTTTCGCTTCTAGCGTCTTATATGCGCGTGTTCATCGTTGCTTAGTGATCCACTATGTAAACAAAACAATGACAGACTATCATCACTATCGTGTCCGTATATTGTTTGATATGTTTGTAATTTACATCTTTGATAATGGCTTGAGTAAGCCGAAAGCTTAGATTATATTAAAAAATAATGGATAAATATTGTGAATTTCTTTTTTCGGTTAATGATAATGTTATCAAACTTATCAGAAGATACGAAAAAATTTTACATAAAATAAATAGACAACACTTGTCTATATTATTTAATGAAACGTGTATAAATATATATATATATATATATATATATATATATATATATATATATATATATATATATATATATATATATATATATATATATATATATATATATATATATATATTGGATATATATATATATATATAAATATATATCCGGGTTTATGTATAAATATATATTGGTCTATTTTGTTTTATTAACACAGGCTCTAAAATTTAGGAAGACATAAGAATTAAAAATTTCTACAAAAAAATTCTTAATATTACAATTATCTATCTATCTATCTCTTTATATAATTATATATATAAATATATATATATATATATATATATATATATATATATATATATATATATATATATGGTATATTATATTTAAAAATAAAACGTTTGATGGATTCTAACATTTGGCAAGTTCTTAAATATTTATCATATATAACAACTAAAATGTGATTTTTAGATAAAATTGACCCAAATTAGATAAAAATTTCCTTATTTTGTTTAATTTTGTCGGATTCCGAACTTATTTGATCTGTTTTGATTTCCATTCACACATGCACACACACTGAAACACACACATCTACCCCAGTGAGCGAAATAAATTCTTCAGTTTTCAATCTCTAAAATATATATATATATATATATATATATATATATATATATATATATTATAAATGTAATGTTTTATAAAATTAATTAGTTTTTATGTTTAATGTTTTACTTCTTAAAGTATGTTTTATTTACATACTATGTTTAATTTTGTTAAAAAATATGTGGTTTCTTCCAAAATGCCAAATAGCTGGAACTGCTATATTGTATCTAAACTATTTTCTATCTAGTTGCAATAAGTTCCGGTTAAATCTTGAATTCCCTTTATGACATGTCTCTCAATGTTAACGTTTTTTTCATAGCCTAAATTGTTGTCAACAACAATTTATCTCTTTTTCTTCTTTTTCTTTTTTTTGAAAAATTTCTTTTCTTTTCTTTGTATTTTTCCTAAATTTTGATATATTACTTTCTATTCTTCTTTTTTTTTTCTTTGTTTTTTTTCATCTAAATTGATGATTTCTCCATGATGATCAATATTTTCTTTTTTTTTCTTTTTCTTTTTTTTTCTTTTAGTGATTTCTTTTCCTCTACTTTTTTTCTGCTTTAACCTCCATATTTCTTTCCAACACTTTTTCTTTGAAATTTTTATATCTACCTTATATTTTTTGTCAACATTTTTCAACCAAATGGGCTAGAATTAAAATATGATCCCTAAGTATACATATATATGTTACCAATCAGTTACATAAAGCTATTCTATATTCAGCTTCTAATGCTTTATATTAAGCATTTTCTATCATAGGAAGACATTGTTTTAGATATGTTCTGTTATAAATACTTGAATATATTATCACCACATTTCAATATTGTACTAGTAATTTAGTTTCTACTTTATATAATCAAGCGATATGATGCTAAGCACTGCAATCCTAAAAAAAATATTTGACGGCCGTCTAAATTCTTTCTGTATGTGTTTGTTAATTTCTCTTGTTTAGATATGATGAATTATATTTTATATATATATATATATATATATATATATATTTATATATATATATATATATTTTATTCCTTCTCAGTGTAGTACAATTATTCATACATCTAACTGTTGCGTAATTTTGGAAATATATATATATTTACTGAATTGTTTTAATAGTTAAAAATCCGTCTATTTAAAATTCGCAGACGTTTTACTGGGGAGAGACGAAAATGGAATAATAAAAACATTTAATTAAAATATTATAAAATAATCATATATGCACACTTAGATAACTCCAACTACAAATATATATATATATATATATATATATATATATATATATATATTTTTGGTTATACACTTCCTAATGAAGTTTTTTACATCAAAAAAATTCAGGATTCTAAAACATATGATTTATCCACTATTTGGCGAAATTTGAATATTCGTTCAAATTTTTTATGAATGTATATAGAGACGTTACACCATGAATATAATAATTTACTCAAAAAAGTTACACAATATATATATATATATATATATATATATATATTTTAAAATCAGTGATGTGGGGGTAATTTTAAAGAGGTTCCCCTACCTTTGAAATACAGAAAATTACAAAAAATATACATGTTCAAACAAAAAAATTTCTCTTATATAGTCTAAGAGACATGTCTGAGAGAGAGGGTAATAGACAAAGAAATATTTTTATTCTAAACTTTACAGCCGACGGGTCGATAGACGAATAGACAAAAATAGATAGAAAGGAGGGAGAAGTAAAAAATGATTTGAAAAGAAAGAAAGAGAGAAATCACTGTACAATTCGTCTTTTTTAAAATGTTTCTTAATGTCTTTTACTCATGCAAACATTTTATTTAAATTTCCTTACGTTTATTCGTGAGTTTTCCTTGGCGGGGTTGCTTGATTTTACGATATGTTGGGTTATTTTTGAAATCGGTCTTTTTTTTTTTATCGTTTATTTATTATATTTCTGTCGATAAGCATTAAACTTGGTTCGAGGGATTGGTAAATATTGGTCACTTATATTTACGTATGTAAGCAGTCACTTTGTTTGAAAATAGATAAATATTGGTCGTTTATATTTGTGTCTATAAGCATATATTTGATTCGGGGATAGGTAAATATTGATCGTTTATATTTGGGAGTAAAAGCATCTATAGACCATGTTCATATTTATTGATCTTTGGCTTCAAAAGCAAATTCGTTGAAACGTTTCGAAATCCGACTAATTTGTTTTTTAAATTTTCTCTTGTAATACTGATGCCCTCAGACCCCCCCAAAAAATGATCTCTATTCATTTTTTTATATTCAGTACTAGTTTTCAATTAAGGTCTTCTTATTGTTAATATATGAATTGTAGAAATAATTTCTTCTATGCGGATAGTTTCTTTTCTCGCCCTTCTTGCCTGTGGAACTCACTTTCCAGCCATTTTTGACCTTCAAAAATGTATATGTATTGACAATCGTCGTCTGCTATAGTGTTCCTTTTTTTCTTATTCTTTCACACTCAGTAACCCGCTATGTCTTAGTTGTTTTACTGCCTGTCTGTTTCTGATATGATAAAAAAAGACATTCGTTAGAAGTTAAATAAAAAAACACTCGTTAGGTGATAGTCTTGTTTGGCAAGCATTATTGAAAAGAAATGAATTCCAGACCATTGAGAGCCTAACGAGGATCCACCCCATACCATTTCACTGATAATGCAGAAAAGAAATGTTTCCAGAGCTATCAAAGAAATGTCCCGGATAAAACATGCCATGATAATAAAAAACAACACAATAAGCATTTAAATTCTTTTGCACCCTTGCATGGACTATTGCTGCCATATATGGTCTGGATCCCCTTCTGTTTGCCTCGGTGTTCTTGATAGGCTCCAGAGGCGGATATGCAATATAATTGGCCCTGCTCTGGCATCTCGTCTACAGTCACTTTCCCACAGACGCGTCGCCGACTCTCTCTGTCTGTTTTACAATTACTTTCATGGCAATTGCACCGAGGAGCTGCATTCGCTCGTTCCCAAACTTAATGAGTTCAAGCGCCCAACGAGGCTGGCATCCCTCTCTCACCCTTCACTGTCGAAACTATTAAATGTAGCCGTCTCTTCTACTCCAATAGCTTCATGTCTCGCATCTCGACTGTGTAACTCCCTTCCCTATTCCTGTTTCCCTGAGAGCTATTATCTCCAGCTATTCAAATGTAATGTCAATCGACATCTCCTGTTGCCTTGATCTATCCACTACCCTTCTACTCATTCTTTCTTCTATCACTCCTATCTGACCTTGCTCCAAATTTTCTGTAACCCCTTGCGTCCTAGTGGCTTCCCGCCTTGCTTGGGGTGAAACGCTTAAAAACAAAACAAAAAAAACATAATTATTGGTAATTTATAATTGATTCTATAAGTAGTTTAATATCTAGGTCGTCTCTTTGAGTGCGTTTCCAACATACTACATAAAATATCTTGTTGTTAGTTCATTCTCAATTTTGGCCTGCGGCATTTCATGGTATTTTTCTTGGGAAATATTATAATATATATTAAATTTTCCTGTTCGTTAATGCAATTTTGTCTTGGTTTCATTCAGTGGGCTTCAGACGGGATCCTTGTCTTCCTACCTGTTTACAATGCAGTACTGTTGAAATGTTGAGTTTTTCCTCCGATGGTATCAGGAACCACGCGTCTGGGACTAAGGCGATCTTCCAATCGGAGGACATCGTCAGAGGTCTGACCTGAAGTGGGATGGAAATCCCCCCGATCGATTTTTACACAAAAAGTCTAGAGTTAAATAAATACATCTCAAAATGATATTCACATGCTTCTGGCATAGTCTAGATGTTGCTAGCACTCCGTTACATTTGTATATATCGATGAAAGCATTATAAAATTATGGCGTGGAAAATTGATTTCAACACGAAAATAAATTACAGGGTATGAAGAACAAACTAAAATAAAATGGATAACAAAAAATTCCTTTATGATCGGATATTATCTTATTATGATTCAATGGAACCTCCAATTTTTTCTTTATATTCCCAGGTCCATAATCTTATAAAATTCCATATCAACTAACAAAAATAACTAAGTGCTCATGAATCAAAAATAAAAAATGTATACAATAAAGTATACATTTTTTATAGGAAAAAAAGATATCATGAATGCATTTTAAAATAAAAAAATAACGAATAATAATTCTTTTTTAAAATTTTTCATTTTTAACAAGAAAAAATGCCATTAGTAGCAAAGTGAATCGAGAGGATTTTATCCACTAATCTTATTTGGTGCAAAAATAATGACATAATAATGTCGTTTTTGACGTTAAAAATATGTCAAAAAACGACATTATTACGTCATTATTTTTGCACCAACCTATTAAAGATGTTTTCTTGACATTACATTTGAATATTTGAAGATTATAGCTATCAGGACAAAGTAATAGAAAGGGAATTCCAGACGACGGGAGGTTGCGAGACATGAAGGAATTGGAACCCCCTCAGATTGCCAATTTTTTTTGTTTCGACAGTGAAAGGGTGGGACCATTATGCCAGCCTTTGAACGAGAGAAAAGTTAAACGTCAAGCAAAATGGACCGTGAAAAGTATTTAAAAAAATTTTGACAGAGAAATACCAGTACGGCAGATCTGTACAGGATAACTGCAGACGATATTTCAGATCAGGGTCAACGACATTGCATTTTATATCTGGATTTTGTCGAACCTTTTTTTTTAGTTAAAGGGGTTGTGTTTAACCATATATGGTATTTGAATTCCATGAAATGTGCGAATGGGTATTTATATATTTGAAGGATGGACTCCATTAAAATTACCTTATTGACTGTTAATTTTATATTTAGAAGAATGCATTCCATTTTATTCAAAATATATCTATAATATTTCATAAAAACTGCATTCAAAAATTAGATTTTAACTTTAAATAAACCAAAGAGGTTGATATGCAGATAAACACAAACAAAAATCAACGAAACTACTAACATGAAAAATATAACAAAACTACAAAATAAAACGCATATATCACCGCCCCTAGTCCACATAAAAATGTATGTACACAAAATCTCAGTATCATCTACCATTTATGCAATTGTGAAAACAGAATAACATAATTATATTTCTTGAAAGCTCACAAGAAAATAAAATTTCGGCATTAAATGAGGACACAGTGTCAAGTTGAAAAAACGTTGGTTGGATCCAGTGACTTGACTCAAAGAGTTGAGTTAAAGGGAGATAACTGAGACATCCGGAAGAGGCATGGCACGTAGAAATAGAACAATCGTATTCGGTTGTTATGAAAAATAACATATTCAGTTTTAAATTCCAATCACCTGAAGAAAATTATTGCCGTACAACAGCCGAAACGTCGTAAGTGGGACAATAAAAATGAAGACAACAGTCCGAACAATGTAAATGTAATTACAGAACCGCATGTCAGAGGTAGAGACATATATTAAATAAGGCGTTGATATGCCGTTAAATAAAGGAATCAAATCAAATTAACAAAATCAGTCAGTACGTTATGTACTATGCATGATATCTTTAGATACATGACTGACGATGCAGCTTTTTTCCCGCAGTAGGTTGCCATTTCTTTCTGCGGTAGACCAGTTGTCATCCGAGGATAAAGAGTCCGATCTGTCCTGCTATTTACCCAAAGCTGATATAGACATATATTAAATAAGTAGTTGATATGCCGTTAAATAAAGGAATCAAATCAAATTAACTCATTCAATCAGTCCGTTGTGTACTATGCATGATATCTTTCGATACATGACTGACGAGGCAGTTTTTTACCTGCAGTAGGTTGCCATTTAATTCTGTGGTAGACTAGTTGCCATCCAAGTATAAAGAGCCCGATCTGCCCAGCTATTTACCCAAAGCTGGGGGGGGGGGATCCATACCTTTTTGTGAATGCAATGGATTCGACTGGAATCCTTGCCGCTATCCATTAAACCACCATGCTTCCTTTACTTAACTCAGAAGGAAAAGAATAATTTTGATTCAGATTTATGAGCTATGGCCGAATGTTTCATTTTTCCTGTAGTTGTAGTTTTGTTTGTTTTCAAAAATTATTTGACCGTGTCTTTCGAGATATGTTTTTCTTAAACTTATATGAGTCTACCATTCGTCCTCGCATTTGATTTGTATCACATGTGGTTTGGTTCTTCTAGGGGTCCGTGATCAAATCCAAAGAAAAATATGCAATATTCTTATTTCTTGAAAGCTCACAAGAAAATAAAATGTCGGCATTAAATAAGGATAGAGTGTCAAGTTGAAAACGCGTTGGTTCGATCCAGTGACTTGACTCAAAGAGTTGAGTTAAAGGGAGAAAACCGAGAAATCCAGAAGAGGCATGGCACGTAGAAATAGAACAAACTACCCCGTGTACGAAATAAATGGTTCAGTTCGAAATTCCAATCAACAGCCGAAACGTCGTAAATGTTACAATAAAAATGAAGACACCAGTCCGATGGCATCTAGACTTCAGCATTTCACCCCAAGCAAGGCGGGATGCCACAAGTACGCAAGGGGTTACAAAGAGTGGGGGCGGGAGGAAAGAGGCGTAATAGATGAAAGGTTGAATAGGGAATAGATCAAGGTCCTGACCTGGCATCTCGGCTTCAGTCATTTTCTCAACGGCCTCACTCCCCTCTACCTTTTCTGTAAATATTTTCATTGTAACCGTTCTGTAGAGGTTTCCTCGTCGGTTCACCAATTTTATTAATTTAAACTCAGCACTCAGAATTTTACAGTTTACATTAACAACCTTGAGTTCTATACTAATATTTTCTACTCTGGTATTTCTCGCTTGTAGAATTCTCTTCGGGTTTCTTTGCTTCTTAGTCAATTTTGATATTCAGAAATTAAAAGAAATACCTATTTGAAGGATGTCATTTTATTGTCCTTCCTCCCTCTTAATGTTTTTTCACACGTAGTAACTTCTTGCGTCGTAGTGGCTTTATAGCCTTGACTAATGTGAAATTATTTTTAAAAATGAATATGACGATTCTTGATCAGAAAAGTTTGATATATAACAAATTCACAAAGATCAAATTCTAAATGAAAAAAATCATTGCACATTGCTAATAGCGCTAAATTGGCGAAATGGTTTGCATATGTATTAGGTTGGTGCAAAAACAATGACGTAATAATGTCGTTTTTTGACGTATTTTTTAACGTCACAAAACGACATTATTACGTCATTATTTTTGCACCAACCTAATAACTTGAAGGAAAAATAATGACAAAATCACATTGTTAATCTTCCACTCCACTAAAAAAAGACATTTATAGGAAACTTCGATCAGTATTAGAAAGATCTATAATATTTAGCAATCTTGAGAAGTTTTATTCTCTATAAAAAATTATATATAATTGGTGCAAAAATAATGACGTAATAATGTCGTTTTTTGACCTTAAACAATACGTCAAAAAACGACATTATTACGTCATTATTTTTGCACCAACCTAATAATTTACTAAGGCATTTTATTTAACACTAACATTTAAAACTGCGAACGTTATACTGTAGGGAAACGGTTATTTTATGATTACATTTATCATTATAATTACTTGTCTTTTATCAAGGAAAAATAGAAGTGTATCGTAAATGTATCGAATGACCCCTGTTTGGTTTCAAGAGCGTAATTCGACCCATTGACCTTTCTGACTTAGGGCATTTGATAATACAACCAAAACTTTTTTTTCTTTATGGAACTTAGCTCTGGAGACATCAACATTGGAATATTGGACTTGATCTCTATGTAAAAACAACGAGAAAGAAACTGATACATAGAAAAAAGTTTCTAACTCGGAGTGAGCCTCAGACATACTTTATCCGTAGACGAATATAGGTTCATTTTTTTTTAATGATAAAGAAAAATAATGAAAAGTTACTAATAATCAATATCGCCGAAGAAAATAATTTCTAACGTATAAAAAGAATGGCCATCTTAGGGTACAA
This sequence comes from Acanthosepion pharaonis, assembly GCA_903632075.3. NCBI lineage: Eukaryota > Metazoa > Mollusca > Cephalopoda > Sepiida > Sepiidae > Acanthosepion > Acanthosepion pharaonis. Next base: position 11,513 of record CAHIKZ030001574.1, on the reverse strand, counting down.
AAAAAAGCAGAAAAAACAACTACAAAAAAAACAAAAAAAAACACACGCATTCAATGACCAACGGATTTAAACTTAAGTCAATACGTCTGATCAATTTGCTAAATATTGCTCGGTCTAAACTATTAAGCAAGTTCTATTATTACTTAATCTGGCACAAGGCCATGTCAAATGGTTTATATTGTGCATGCTTGTTTTCCATATCTAGGCAGCCTTTTATCAAACAAGTGCAGCTTGAAAAAGTGTAGGGTGTTGCTCACGGGGCATTTAGAAAGCTAATTAAACGCGTCTTCAGCAACAAAGAGCTGAACATAACAAGATTTATAGTCTCTAATTTTAGTGCCATTTCATTTTTGCTATATGACTGTGAAATATAGGCTCTATATCGTCGCGACATCCAAAAATTAAAACGCTTCATCAGTCGTAATTGTCACAGCGCCCCGAGGTACACAAAATGATTTTCTAAGCTACTTTAGATGTGTCCCAAGGCCGAAAATATGGGGCACCTAGTGATAATTGAACTCATTACATAGTCGTAATTGTTCTAGCGAAACAATCTTGCTAAACATTACACCGCCTCGAATGTTCTAAATGATTTTCTAAACTAGCTTAGATGTGGTTCAAGGTCTAAAGTATGGGGCACTTAGTGAGGATCGAACTCACTACTCAGTCGTAATTGTTCTAGCGAGACAAGCTTGCTAACTATTACACCGCGCCGAGATGCCCGAAATGATTTTCTAAGCTAGCTCAGATGTGGCCCAAGGCAATCAGCTAGGATCAAACTCACTGCTCAGTCGTAATTGTTCTAGCAGGATAAGCTTGTTAACCATTACACCGCCTCGAGGTGCCTAAATCGGAATATTATATGACCGACAACAAAATCCTGTCTAATCATCGAATCACTGAAACATCGTCTTCGATGGTCAGGACATACAGTAAGAATAGAACAGTGATGGTTTGCACGCTCACTTCAGGGAATAGTCCACAGGTTTGCCCCCTTCGAAGATACCAACACTATGAGCAAAGCACTGGGTTGAGCGTAAAACAAACGCAAACCTAAGACCGTGTCAACTGGCGGTGTTCTGTACATAATCGAACCAAAAGTTTCGAAGCCACCAGAAGAGAAACCGAAGAAAATAAATGTCAACAGAGAAAGACTCCAAAAAATCAACCATGTCCTCCACCAACACAACAATTCAGTCAGTACCATCGGTTCTTCCATGTAAGAATTGGTCTACTTAGTCATCAACGCCATTATCATAAAGGAAGCGATCAGCAAAGAAGAAATTAATTTCATAGATACGAGATAAAATGACGACGATGTCTATATGTGTGCTTGAAAATATACAATGATACTGAATATTTCTTAATGCATATTTTCTTTCATTAGGTTACTCTTACAATAAGGTGTTCATTATATTATCCCTTTCAGCTGGGATAATTTCAAATTTAAAGCCAATTTAAAAAATAGGATATCTAATGCCGATTTTGAAGGAAGGTAAGACTCTCCGTCTAAGTTGCATTATTGGTGAAATACATCCTCCTTATCGATTCCGTCCTTTTCCATTTGAGAGAACAATAAAATAACATGAATTAAGAAAATAGAAGATAATTATTGTCACGAATTTAAAATTTTGAAGATCAAAGATGGAAAGCAAGAAGTCGGAAGAGAGTTTCACAAACGAGAAGTGGGAGAGAAAAAACTGTTAGCATAGAAATTACGGTGGCATATAGCCATTTCAGCTGCAAGATGAGACCTTGCTGCCAATCAAGTACTGCGCTTCAATACTTAAAATTTAGCTACAAAGGAAGAAATCTCATTAGAACAATTACCTTGAAAATATTCATAGAAAACTCGCAGCGAATCTGTTACGTCGGTGGGAGAGTGACTGAACTCTAGATGCCATCTCAGGACCAATACCATTTCATACCATTCGTTGAATTTTATCAGTTATCTGTAAATACATAGCATAAGCTCCAGACCAGTTGTGATAGCAGTATTGAATGTATGAACGAATAGGCGACTTATAAATGGTCAAGTCAGATTATGTCGGGAATAACTGTTTGCACTACACAGTAAATAAACCTTCCAAACTGAAGATCTAGCCAGTTGATTCAATATAATATTGTCACTTCGTGTCGGCAGAAGACGTTAGCCCGCGAAGTTACAAGGAATCAATCTCTTCGAGATTTGCATCAGCCATACTTTTCGAAAGCAAAAAGTTTCTCCCTCGCTATTAAAAGAGTCAATCAGTTAAGTGCCACGGGCCATATACGCTTGGGCGATCATGTATCTTTCGATACATGACTGACAAGGCACAAAATTTTCCCGTAGTAGGCTGTCATTTCTTTCTGCAGTATAGTGGTTGCCAACAAAGGCTAAATAACCTAATCTGTCCTGCTATTCAGCCCATAGCTATGAGGAAAAAAAAGGTGGATTTATGCCTTTCCCAAGAGTATTTGTGGGTTCAAGGCGATATCCATTACACTATAAGAAAAGAAAGCAGTTTTGTTTTTGAGGTGTTAAAATTCATGTCATTTCTTTGAATATTATTAGAGCTGATGTGAATATACCAGGTGTAACAGCAAAATTGTCCAAATCGTGTGAGTCTATATTTGCCTATCCCACAAAATGTTTAATATCTAAAAAACGCTAAACTAATTGGATTTCTTTTTTTCCAGGTTTTTAGATAAGGCATTTAACAATTTTGATACCATTTATCGTAAGAATCACTGAAAAGCCCTTTCATTTATTCAGCTAGAAAGAGGACAGGTTAACATCGTGTTGAGTTAGACCCACTTTCTTTAGAGTAATGGTGAAAGTAAAATACGCTTCAGGCCTTCAGTAATGGTACCAACTTTCATAGTCTGGTTTCCCATTTCCAAAAACGATTCAAGAATAATCAAGAGAACGGTGAATAAGTTCTAAAAAAGGGAACAGTAGAGGGGAAAAGTAGATCCTGAGGTTACAACACGAAGAGGGGGGTCATCATTTCGACTTGGAGCTAAAGAGATTAATTAGAAAACGCGTTTCACCTATGACAGCCTAAAGAGCAGTGAAAAAAAAGAGTGAAAATGAAATCGTACGTGAAACCAGTTAAAGTAACTTGCTCTCCAATGTTAGAAAAGGTTAGAGAGGTGAATATCATCTTGAATAAGTTGGAAAATTATGCTAGAATATATATATATATATATATATATATATATATATATATATATATATATAATTATTTTTTATAAAAAATTATAACATAAGTATGTTATAAAATCACTACAAAAATAGCCATTTTGTTTCAACACAGTCTTTGTCTTATCAAGTGATGATGTTGAAAATAAAAAAAAATGGTTATTTATTTTCTTTGCAACATCATTTTTTTTAAGACACAGATGTCCGCTGAAACAAAATGGCTATTTTTATTAATTTTATGATATAAGTTATAATTTTTTAAAAAAAAAATTATAAATGCTCTACTTTGTATTGAGCACTCTTTTAAGAATAGTAATTGTTGGTTATTGGAATTCATTCCGTATATACCAATTATATACTTTATATATATATATATATATATATATATATATATATATATATATATATATACAATAATATATATTTAATTATATAGAATAAATGAAATTCGATTCTTCAGGATCATTATTAATTAATATTTTTACATGTCATTTTTTTTTATGATCGAATTCGTGACGATTTTTTCTGTTTTGCAAAAACAATTATATATTCTTATTGAAAAATTTGGTTAATAATCTTATAAAAACCTCAGAGAATTCCAGTAAGATATCGTTAATCATTTTTACGATACAACAGTTCAAATCTTAGTTCATTGGTCAATTATGTTGTTACACGATTTGGACAATTTTGCTATTCCACTCGGTATATACAGAGTAAGCAAAGTAAATGGATGTAAGTAAAATGCAAAGAAACGATAAGTGTTCGAAAGGTCATCACACCTGTCCATTTTTTGGATATTTTTCCTGTCATTTTTAAAATATATTGCTTTCCGTTAACTCTTATAGAAGGGGAAGAATTCTTTTGCGATTTCGTTTATTTTTACCGCTTTATGTAAATGGTAGAAAATTTTTTAATTTGAATAGAACGAAATGCTAATACATTATGTTTCAATTAATTTGAACCGATTTTAAATGTTCTTAAATTTAAGCGTCTAATGATTTTTTTTGTTTTTTATTTCAATTTTTAGCAACTTTTTTTTTGGCAGTTTCAACCACTTTTGTTTAACAATCAAACAGTTTTTAGAATTGTTTAATAAATAAACGTAACATCTACTTAAATATGATTATCTATTAAAACAAGGTTTAAAGCGATAAAAGCAGTCGGATTAATAAATAAATGCAAAAGCCATCATTTTTAAAAAATATACTTATATGTAAAAATATCCAATATATAAACATCAATGTCATATTGAGACAATGACCACAATATCCAATATATACAGTTATTTCCTGCACATAAATCGATGCTCTATTTATGTATACATCATTATGAAATATCACTTGAAACGAATGCATGCTCATAGAAACAAATGAACTCTTCTTATGGAACGAGAAGTGTCAATATACTTTCATCGAATAATGGCTTTACAAAAATCTTTGGATTATTCTCATATGAAACTGGGATGTTAACTTTCCTCAATGACAATTGGCTGAAATTTTGAATTTGTTTATCTGCGCTGGGATTTATATCACCTTTCTTCTTAAACTTTTTTTTTTTCGTTGAATTTTGATAAATAGATTTTCAAAATGGGTGTTTTTTGGGCTTTTTGCCCTATATTATTTCAACTGGAATTTATTTAAATATGATTTATTTGATATGATTTTATCCATATACAAATTTCCGCTGGAATTTTGTCCCCTTAGATTTTGTGTCTAGGATTGCATTTTTCAGCTGAGATTTCTCTTCTAGAATCTTGTCCACTGGAAATTTGATCCCCCCACACCCAGGAATTTTTTCATTGAGATTTTTACCGAAGTGATTTTTAATAAAGAAAAATGTCCACTAGGATTTTTTGTCCATTTTGCTTTTCCGTCATTTTTTCCCTAGTTTTTTGTTCACGAAATTTTTTTCCTTGCTAAGTTTTTGCATATATATATTTTTAATTTATAAATTTATATATTCTATAAATTTTTAAGATATGGCTTTTTCTGTCATTATTTGTATTCTTGAGTTTTGCCCATTGGGTCTTTTTAAATAAATTTCGTCTCCCTATTTATATATATATATTGAGGTTTTTTCCATATATATTTTTGTCCTTTAAATTTGTCTGAAGAAACAATTTTTTGTTAGGATTTTGTCCCTAGGATATTGTCCATTGGGATTTTTCCCGCTGGGATTTCGTCCCCAATGATTTTATTCATGTTTTTTTTTTCTGGAACATTTTTATTCGATTTTGTCCATATAATTTTTTTCCCTAAATTTTTTCCATTGGGCTTTTTTTTTTCGATAAATTTTAACCCCTATGTAAAAATTTTTCCATGGGCTTTTTTTTTAATTATATATATTTTAACCCCTTGGAACATTAGGAATGTTGGTATTTTTTTTTATATAAAAATATTTTAACCCTAGTAAAACAATGCCATTTTGGCTTTTTTTCATGATCCGGATTTTTTATTAGGATTTATTTATTGGGCTTTTTTTTCCGCTGCGATTTCGTCCTCTAGGATTTTTCTACTGGGCTTTTTTTCCGATGGGAAATTTGTCCCTTAAGTTTTTCCAAAATGTTTTTTTTCCTTCCGTAAAAAAGTCCTCTACTGATTTTTGAATTAAAAACAAAATTTTCCGGTAAATTTTGCCCCAAAGATTTTTTAATTGATATTGTTTGAATGGATTTCAGGATATATTAAAACTAATCACTTAATCTGAAATAATCTGCGAGTTCTTTAACATATATGTTGGATGTCATTATGAAATGGGGAACATACAACCCACTTAATCTAAATGAAAAAACCAAAAGATTATACTAATTTATATTTATTACAAGATATCTAAAAAATCAATTAATTTTATATTTTTTATTCCGTTTATTTGCCTATGTCCTGTTATTGTTGTGGTAACATTTGTTTTTTGTTGTTTTTTTTTAAAATAATAACCCCTTTTATTTTATTTACTCTCTTATAAACTGTTTTTTTTTTCCTTTAAACTCGTTTGTTATTTAAATTAACAGTACACTCTGCAATATAGAAGCTTTATATAACGAATTCAGCTTAGACTCTGAAACAGTTTACTATATTACAGTGGATGGTTACACGCGAGAGGGGAGATGGGATGTGCTTATTTTATTACCATTCTCCCTTTGTTCCCTTTATTATTATAATCTCTTTGTTATCTTACATTTTTCTATCAAATCTATTTTTAAATATTTACATTAAATAATCACAATACTTTTACGCAAATTTTTCCTATGCATCTTATTTTTTAAAACCATCTAAGCATTTTTTTTCAAATTATTTCACCCAATTTAGAAGTTTAATTTTTGTTCAATGTAATAATAAAGTCGTTCATTTCCATAGAAATAAAAGAAATGTCCGTTTACATGTTAATTTCTAATTGTAGTTCCAATGAATCACATCAATTTATAAAATGAACTTCAGTTCAATTACAAAGATGTTCTTTTTATATAATTATTTTTTTAAAATTTTTTTTTTTCATATTTGTCAATTTTCGGAAAAGTAATGTAATCGACATTCATGAAACTGAATAATTATTGGCTTTTATTTCCTGCAAGAATATATATTTGTAGAATAGGTTTTTCATCTCGGAAATTTTTTTAAAATTGTAAATAATGGACTAAATCTAGTTCTGGAAATGCAATCCTTATTGCAATTGTATATGTATAAAAACTTTCAGATTTGGTAGAAAAAAAATTTAAAATTACCATATATGGTTTATATGTTTTTTGTTTTACCATATCAGCCTCAATGGGTCATTTTTATTGGTGTACAAACCAATTTTATATCTGGCAATATTTTTTCTCTAAAAATGGTAATATTTTTTTTTTTAGTTAAAAAAAAATAATTTTTATTTTCTTTGCAAATATATATATATATATATTTAATATAAATATAGATATGGTAAAATCTTTTGTTTTTTTTTTATTGCATCTATAATATATTGCTGGTATTAAAATTTTTGGAATCGCTGGTTCTTAAATTAAACCTTGTTCTTTTTCATTCTCTCCTTTAACATAGTTTGTTCTCAACCATATTTCCCATAGCTGGATCCTAAAAAAATGGTAAATCTTACAGTTGATTGGTTTTATGGGTTGAAAGGAAATATCAAGTGAATTAAGAGGTGGTAAAAAAAATCTCAAAATTCTCTTGATTTTTAAATTCCTTGCTATCGGATGTAAAATATCGTCATGATATTTTACGTTAAGATATGTGTATCTTATTCAAACCATTTTTGCAAATACATCGAAAATGAAACACCAAAGATTTTGATAGTTTTCTTAAAAAATTATAAAGTTCAAATAAACTGAAACTCAAAATGATTTGTTCCTTAAAAAACATGCCTTATCCTTTATTTTCTGCATTTACATCATTTGAGGATAGATTCCCAAGTTCGGCATCTATTCAGACGATATCTACAATTTACTCCTGCCTCAAAAATAAAATCTAGTGTCGGCGACAAAAAAAATAATTTTCTTGGGACCAATCGGTTGTTAATTTTCTTAAGAATTGGCTGGTCAACTTTAACGCCTCAAAAAACTAAAATTACTCTCCATTAACCACCATAGAGATCCTTCCCTGCCCCCCCCATTAAAATGTCTGATAGTCAACTTCCTGAGAGCAACTCCCTGCGTCTGCTCGGTCTCACGTGACTGCTGACCTGAGATGGAACAAATACATTGAGTCAATTGCTTCTTCCACCGCGAGGAAAGTTGGCTCTCTGTGCCGCGCCAGGAAATTTTTCTCCCCGGAATCGATACTTCAAATATACAAAACAACCATTCGCCCTTGCATGGAGTATTGCTGCCATATATGGTCTGTGGCACCTTCTGTTTACCTCGGAGTTCTTGACAAGATCCAGAGACGGATATGGAATATAATTGGCCCTGATCTAGCGTCTTGTCTGCAGTCACTCTCTCACAGACGCGCCGTCGCCTCTCTGTCTTTTTCTACAAATACTTCCATGGTAACTGCTCTGATGAGCTGCTTTCTCTGGTTCCCAGACTCCATGAATTCAAGCGCCCTACGAGGCTGGCATCCCGCTCTCACCCTTACACCGTAGAAACTTTTAAATGTAGCCGTCTCTTCTACTCCAATAGCTTCATACCTCGCACCTCTCGCCAGTGGAACACCCTTCCCAATTACTGTTTCCCTGAGAGCTATAATCTCCAACTATTCAAATGTAATGTCAATCGACATCTCCAGTTACCTTGATCTACCCACTATCCTTCTCCTCATCCTTTCTCCTATCACTCCTATCTGCTCTCGCTCCAAATCTTCCACAACCCCTGCATCCTAGTGGCTTCACGCATGCCGAAGGGCAGAGGTTCGTCTGGGGTGCTAGACAGCTAACCGACCCCGTGTACACTTGGTCTACGGGGAATTTTTGCCCGAGCCTACAGGTTTGGTTTTACACCGCATTAAAAAAGGCCTTGTGCCACATCCTGCCCCGAGGAGTGGTAAGGTAAATAACCTTGCTTCGGCAATTAGACTAGAGTTGGAGATTTGTCTCCAGTTGTGCTGGAGAAACTCGCTGCCTCTGGGCAGAGAGGATTGCCAGACGAGACTATATCGAAGGGCAGAGTCTCGTCTCGGGAAACAGCTACTCGACCCCGTTTTATACGGGGGACATTTGGCCGAATCTACGGGCTCGGATAACCGATATTAAATTCGATCTTGTACCACACCTGACCGCGTGGAGCGTTTGAGAGATATCCATGCTTCCGGAATTACTAGACTGCTACCTAATCCCTTGTCTTTCAGTATTGTATTCACTTTTACAATAAACCTCTCTTTCTTTCATCTACGCGCGTGTCGCTGTTCCTTCGCTCGAGAACCACCTTTGACTGTAACCTTTAATTATACAACATTATTTATACTGGAGCTCATGCATGTAATTACAAGTAATCTATAATATTTTAAATTTTGAAATCATTGATTTCTGACATATTTTTAAATTTGTTTCTAAATATTTGATTGTCTTTCATTCATTCTGCCTCACCAGTCATCTTCATCCGCCGACCCTATGAGGCGCGTCTCAGTTTGGGAACCATCGCCTTAGATACTGAAATAGAAACGGCTGATTCTGTATTTAAAAACATAATTGTTGTAGCAAGATAATGCTTTGTACCAGAGCCCAACCGTTTTATAAGATATATTAATTACATCTGGCAACAAATATTTATATCTATTAGTTATATCAGTTTTTGTTTAGCAAAGTTATTCTTAAGAAACAATTTCATTTTCTTCAGTCATACATTTGGCATTATTTTCGATGATTTTTGCCGCATATCAGTTAGCACAACCATAAGTTTTGATGAAACTTCTGCCGATTTAATGCGAAAAGGTTTCCGACGAACGAAAGTTTCACCATTAAAGCGTTTTGAAGCGATGGAAAATTAAAAAGTTAATAATCATTTATATTATTTGGACTATTGTCCTCATCTTTATTGCCATATTCACAAAGTTTCGGCCGTCGTACGATTCGGGCTTCTTTAGGTGATTTCGAAATGGACTCTTTATTTCATTCAACGGAGTAGATTGTTCTGCTTCTACGTGCCATGTCTCTTCTGAATGTCTCAGTTATCTCCCTTTGACTTGACTCTACAAGTTTTTGTACATCACTGTGTTTCACAACTCTTTGGGTCATGTCAATGGATCCAACCAATGTCTTTGTCCACGGGGCCATGTCTCCTTGAGGGCATCAGTGTATGAATTTTGGGGACTTAAAAACCTAATCTCTCAGTGCTTTTCTCTCGCACTCCTTATTACCGGTTTCCATATCCTATTTATTTCTATGTTTGGCCTACTGAGGAGATATTTGTGGCCTAGAATATGTGTGGATTCCTTAAGTTTTCGTATTTTCTAGTGATGTTATGTGTCTATTATTTCAACCTCATACCATAAAGGGGGGGTGTTCACCCTTTTCCTTCCGTCGTGAATATAAGAATAAAGATGAGGTCAACAGTCAGAACAATGTAAATAATTGAAATAAGAACTCCTCTCAGAAATATAGACAGTTAATAATCAGTTGGTAGAAAGTCAAGGGAACAAATTGATTTGCATTCAAAGTTAAGCAGGAAAAACGTTCGAGCTCGTTGGCTCTGTTTACTGCCCAACTTGAATGTGGCCTTCGTTTTTCACGGAGGAACAATTATTTTTATTGTCAAGCGCATGGCTCTTTTCACAGAGGTAATTGTGGACACCTTGCAAGTATTGAAGGTATTTATATGCATTCAGTATTATAGTGCGTTTTAAGAACTAAATGATTAGTACTCCGATGAGCCCAGCGCACGGACAGCATTAGCTTTCCTCCATATCGATTGCGAGGATTCGTCCTTATCAAATCATTGACCATTTTAGCTGAAGATTTTCGTATGTAACCTGATTTTCATCACGTATTATGATTTATACAAGAACGGTTAACGCACATGACATATCGGTCAATACAATTAGTTCCCAAATTCGGAAATTACTTATTATTCAACCTAAAGGCTTTTACTGCGAACCACTGCTCTGTGGAACAGACACCCAAGAGGATGTTTCCATGATCATTACAATTTTAACCTGTTCAAGTCCAGATTTAATCGTTATCTTCCCCTCCTATCCGCATAGTGTATCCCTTAACTTATCCATGTAGCTCGAGTGCCCTCGGGCCTTGTTCAGGGTGAGCCTTACTATAAAAAAAGAAAAATAGGATGGTTCAGAGTAAAGAGATTACTCTTTTCCTATAATAGTGACAAAAAAGTTTTTTTTTTTCATTCTCGTAGAACCGATCAACGAATGTTTTAGACTTACGGTCTTATTAAGTTGAGACATCGGCTCCCGCGCGATAAAGTTAAGCAACGTCGAGCCTGGTCAGTATCTATATGGGTGTCCGCTTGGGAATGTCAGATGCTGGAAGCTCGGATATACAGTTGCTGTAATTGGTAATGTCTCAATATTTTTTATCGGGGAACCGTTTTCCAATTCCTATTGGGTTCGTTATATGGTGATCTACCTCTTCTCCCTCCAGCTATGGGTTAATTAGTAAGACTTGCATTACCAATTCATTATTATCTCCCAAAATATTACGGAATATACGGAGAACTACGTAAATATTAGTTTGCAATCATTGTAAAATAATATTCATAATATTAAGAAGTAATTTATGTATAATTATTCATTCAAACTGGCATTTTTATTGCATATTGACTCCTTCATTATCTGGAAGTAAATTTAAAATAATACGTTTTAATGGATAAGTTGGTATTAGAAATTCCTTAAACACCTACTTGATTTATTTTAGATAAAATGATCTATTATAACATGTCTCTAAT